>JAHDVE020006485.1:0-41507 GCA_022606495.2 Halesus radiatus | reverse complement strand
TATAAATTTTAGGTGTTGGAGTGGGGGTAAGCAAATGGGTAGGGGTAGTTGTAGGATTTCCGGGAAGAACAGAGCGATTTATTGGAAAAATATTAAGAATGGGACTAAAAGATAAGTTAATTTGGTTATTTAAAATACTAGCATTATTATTCAGGAATTTTCTAATTTTGAGTGCTTCTAAGTTATCCAATTTTTTGCTTTTATTGTTATGGTGAAGAATTGTAACCCCTGTGTCCTTGTTAAATGTGTGATCTTTGGAAATTAGATGATTGGCAAATTCTGAGAAGTTATTATTATTTAAGCATCTTAAATGTTCTGTGACTCTAATATTTATATTTCTAGTTGTTTTACCTATGTAGAACGATGGACAATCATTGTTTGTATTTACCAACTATGTTGTGATGATTGTTTGTATTTACCAACTATGTTGTGATGATTGTTTGTATTTACCAACTATGTTGTGATGATTGTTTGTATTTACCAACTATGTTGTAATGATTATCCATGGTATTTACCAACTACTGCTTTTATGTTCTTAGTTGAAATAGACACGTGTTTTCATGATTTTCTTATTAATGTTATAATTATATGTGCTTTATTTTTCACGTCGATATTACGATTGAAAAAAAACATGTAGGAGCGACCAAGTAAATAGAATCAACAACAACCGATGTGATAAGTTTCACTATTTTGCAAGGTTTAATTCCTACCTCACTCTTTAAAATCAACAAAACGCAGTAAGCATAGATGGCGTAAATTTTTTTTTTATGTGAATACTCGACAAGAGTCCCAACTGCTCCCTGCTAACTAGAGCCAGTGAGATTATGGCATCCCCAACTATTGAGGTATGTTGTGAGACTTAATGGTATGGATATTGGAAGGAGATGGAGGCGGAAGGTGGGTAAGTGCACTCTGGAGTGTAAAATGTGACACAAATAATAATGTAAACTGATGCGTATATTTTAATTTATTTTCTTTATATCTGAAAAAGTGATCCTTATTCGATTAAGCGATTAGCGAACCCTTAAATTTCTTAACCACCACTCTCTCTTCTTCACGCTTCCACCAAAGTGCAAGCAGCAGCCTAGAACGAGCTATCCTCTGGTAAACGGGTGCCCCCTCAAACGACTCATTCAAGGAAAAACTAAAAAGGCACTTTCTGTACCCACCAGCTTAATGCTCCCAACCCACCTCAACTTATCTCCCTTCTCTTCTCTACCGAAACCCTTCTCCACTTGAAGACAATTTATTTTTAAAACACGCTACATAATTTTATTCCCCCTGTAAATCTGGGTCGGTTCGGAGGAATTGCATGAATTTCATGAATTACTCTTTTTTTAAAGTTTTTTTCCGAACACATTTTTTAAAGCTTTTATCTTATTAATCAATTGGATATGTTGAACAATTAAGACCATATTCCTTTTTTTTTTTTAAATTAAAACTTAAAATTTACTTATTTTTTCGAATCCCCACAGCCAATGCTCCTATAGACGTCGACGAAAGATATGTTTAATTATTTTTTTTATATTTTTACATTAACTCCACATAGGAAAATAATTTCACTCAGGGCCTACGTCATTTTTGAGGTTACTGTGTGGAGGGTCTTTTTGGGGAGAAAAAAAACTGAACGTGAATCTTGAAGAAAGCCCATCTTGTAGGAGGGAGAAAACACAGAAGCCGGCAAATCGTTCCATGGTGAACTCAAAAACGACTCGTAAAAACGACCTGTTTTCACGTAACAATTGTCAACCGTGTACAAATATTGAGCCCGCGTTAGCGTGTTTCCCGACGATGCACCGGTGCCGAAGGATAAATGACGCTAATTCCTCAGAGCATCTTCCATTGAAATACCGGTAGACAAAGGACATCATCCCACCTGACACCTGTGCTCTAAGTATTGAAATCCGTTTAAGACCACCAAGAAATCCACCAAGCGGACCTCCCGTTTCTGCTTAGATATTTTGGGGGTCCAGACCAGAGTTGGCTACCAAATTCATCTGGGGCGAACTTGCGATTTGTAAAAGATCAGCAGTTGTGTACTATTGATAAAGCCAGATCTCAGCGAAAGTGTGTGCTACTACAAAAACAGTTTTCTCTTTAATATTTAAGAATATTAGTTAATTATGATTTTGTAATTTCTTCAAATGCTTGGTAACTTTGTGGCATCATTATTAATTATATAAGAAGAAGATGATAGCATTGCTATCGAAACATGTAGAAATATTTATATATTTTAAGTAAAGTGGTATATACAAAGTGTATTTTCAATTTATATAATTAATTATGATTTTGGTTTAAAACAAAGGTTAGTTCTGGTAAAATATGTTGAAAGCGTTAAGTAAGGTTATGTCACAGTTAAGGTAGAAAAGAAATTTTACAAATAGAGTATTTACTCTCTGGAATTTAATTGTTTTATAGTGCAGATTAAAATGCGTGTTAATTAATCTCGATAAATAAATAAAATATAATATTCCGACAATGTACACCAAATAGGGGTTGTTGGTTTTCTTGGCATAATTGCTCTATTGCTATGTAAATTCTGTTATTCTACGGCAGGTCCTGGGGCTGACCAGTTTATACTGGTAAATAATATATCCATACCTATCTACTATATAACGTATAGACGACTAGTGTATTGGACAATGAGGGATTTCAAATGAATGGCCTACGTTGTGCATAAAATGGTCCCATTTCGAGTATGTAAATCACACTCACACTCAGTGGCGAGCAGTCCATAAGCGCTGAAAAGCTGTACCTTCTCTAAGAAAAATGAATCGTAACACGAAATTAAAGAAAATTTTGAAAGGGTGTCAAATTTCTAATCAAAATGTTTTTTTTTCCATGAATCTAATAAGGAACTTGTACGTTAATTTATTCAGTTAGCCATAACAATCGGCGGAAGATGATAATATAATAATCTTTTTCAAATATTCAATGCATAATTATTCATACCCGAACATAAATAACTACGCACAGCCTACCTTTTTTATATGAATACCGCACAAGAGTCCCAACTGCTCCCAACCGTCTGGAGCCAGTGAGACTATGGCATTCCCAATTGGGGAATGTTGTGAGGCTGAAGGTATTGGGGAGGGGAAGGAGAAGAGGGAGAGGAAGGTGGGGAAATGGGGAAATACCTGGCTATTCAAATCTGGTCACCAAACACGGCTAAAAAGCCATTTCAAGCAACATTTCAATTCTGAATGGTGGTCTTTCACCAGGGCGATACTGAGAGTATCTTCCACTGTTGAACGTGCGCAAATATACTATACATTATTTTTAAATTAGTTAATTATGAAACAACATAAATCAATTAAATCAAATTTACTTGTGCACGCCGGGATTTGAACCCGCGACCTTCGGATTCGTAGTCGAGAGCCTTACCCCTCGACCATAGAGGCCGTCAAAAGTCCTTTTTAACCTTTAGTCATAGATCAATTCACGCCTCTGCTCACACTATGATGAATTCGCAGCGATAGTAATATATGTACGCGTATGTAATGTACAGATAAACAAACATTTTTGTGCACTCGGGGTCGTCGCTTCTGTAGATATCGTAGGTACTAAAAACATCCTATGTCCGCCTGTAAGTATATCGATTTTGTAACTTTAAACAAATTGTATTGTTTACTTGCAGCAGTCTAATCCAGTATGTACCGATGGTTCCAGGAAATTGCCCTAAGCAAAATAATTAGGCCGTTTGTCTGCATAATGCCTCTAGTAGTAATATCCCTGCTTTGCCTCTAGCACGTGGTACTCAAACTTGATTGTACCGCAACCCATTTTACGATTTCCTTTCGCAACCTAATAATAATTCCCTGGCTAATTTTCGTAATCGAAAGGGTTTAAACTTTAGATTTTAAATGAGGAATGCATAGTGTTATATATTTAAAGTTTAACAATCATTGTAAACATTATAACCATTGTCAGATTGTCAGAAAGGTGTAACAAATGATGTTATTATAGGAGACGAGAGAGGTGGATATTAAAGCATAAAACTTTTTAATTGGTGTCGAAAAAACAAAATACTTTTTATACTTAAAGATTCAAATATAATGAGTATGTATTATTTTTGGATACATACCGCTATATCTGTGAACACCAGCGGATTTATTTACCCTATTCCGGATACTATCCTTATTAAAAATATTTAGAAATGTGCATAATCATATATTAATGAACTTTTCTTGACTTTTTCAAAGACATGCTTTTAAATTGGCTTGATTCTAACTCACTAACATTGAATGTATCGAAATTTCACGGCCTCCAAGGTCGAGGGGTAAGGCTCTCGACTACGAATCCGAAGGTCGCGGGTTCAAATCCCGGCGTGCGCAAGTAAATTTTATTTAATTAATTTGTGCTGTTTCACAATTAATTATTTTAAAAAATAATGTACAGTATATTTGCGCACGTTCTAGAGTCGAAGATACTCTCAGTATCGCCCTGGTGAAAGACCACCATTCAGAATTGAAACGTTGCTTGAAATGGCTATTAGCCGTGTTTGGTGACCAGATCTGAATAGCCAGGTATTTTCCCCACCTTCCTCTTCCCTTTCTCCTTCCCCTCCCCAATACCTTCAGCCTCACAACATTCCCCAATTGATGACATATGGGGATGCCATAGTCTCACTGGCTCCGGTTGACTGGACGGTTGGGAGCAGTTGGGACTCTTGTGCGCGGTATTCATATTAAAAAAAAATTAAAAAAGTCGAAAACAAAATACTTACGTTTTAGTCTCACCAACATTCAAAATTCACACCAAAACCTAGCAATAAATATACATGAATGCAAAAATTCACCTCTGAATCGAAATTATGACTGGCCATGCCTCGAATAAGTAAATAATATCAAATACTTACGACTAACATAACAAATAAAATACAATCTATATACTACTTCCCTCGATCCCACCATTAAAGCCCAAAAATATATATTTTTAAATAATTCTCAAACTCCCTCTTTCTACCAGTACCGATACGATCCTTCGATCCCACCATTAAAGCCCAAAAATATTTTTTTTAAATAATTCTCAAACTCCCTCTTTCTACCAGTACCGATACGATCCTTCGATCCCACCATTAAAGCCCAAAAATATTTTTTTAAATAATTCTCAAACTCCCTCTTTCTACCAGTACCGATACGATCCTTCGATCCCACCATTAAAGCCCAAAAATATTTTTTTTAAATAATTCTCAAACTCCCTCTTTCTACCAGTACCGATACGATCCTTCGATCCCACCATTAAAGCCCAAAAATATTTTTTTTAAATAATTCTCAAACTCCCTCTTTCTACCAGTACCGATACGATCCTTCGATCCCACCATTAAAGCCCAAAAATATTTTTTTAAATAATTCTCAAACTCCCTCTTTCTACCAGTGCCGATACGATCTTCAATGTCAGCAATATTAAGGACATAAAGCAGCTCTTTGCAAGAAACATTCTGGTTACTTTGCACAAAAACAATAAAACACAATACAAATCAACATAAACTTAAACTATTAATTATTTCTAATTTTGAAACTGTCAATTCATGGTGGAATTCCATGTTAAAATGAATTTTTTTCATTAAAAAACCTTTGTAACTTTTTTCCACTTATTTATTTTCCACCGGAGGATAATAAACCATCCCGTAAGTAGTTTTAAAAAAAACAATAAACAGTACCGTCAGCAATAAAATAAATTTCAAACAATAAAAACAATATTAGAAAAGCAGGGAACTCACCCCCGACATCCATGCTATATATACCATAGATTTAGTATTCATTGTACCAGTCTGAGGATGCCCGTGATAGGGTGAAACCGGTCCGGTCAAAAATAAATAAGTGGAAAAAAGTTACAAAGGTTTTTTCATAATTAAAAAAATCATTTTTATAAACTTAAACACAATACGCGACCGAAAAATAAAGAATTTCTCCAAACTTCTTTTGATAGAACTGCTTTTGGCTACAAATTATTCAATACACTACCAGCTACGGCTAAACAGAAAAACTGACTAAATTTAAACATGAAATAAAACTTTGGATTTTTATAATAGGTCGTCCAATTATTGCTACTACTGTAATACATATTCTTGAACGCGCCTAGTCAATTTTGAATCTATCTTTGTTTATAGGCGTATATAATTCTAAATTTATTTTTAAATTTATTCCCACCTGGATAACAAAACTACCAAAATATAACATGAATACAACCTAACCTCTATACACCTATATAACATCTTTATTTTGTTTATTTAATTGTATAACGTATGTACTTCCTACGTCTATCTCGACACATGAATTTTCCCACGGAAACAGACATCGAACATACCTTTGTAATTATGTTTCATCAGGATTAATAAAAAAATGTTTCAATGAATTTCGTGTCTTGGGTTACTGAAAATTAATCTCTTTATTTCTTTCCTGCGGGTTAGACGAACTTAAAAATTCGCGAACATCGTTCTGTCACTAGAATAAATGTTCGAAACCAACAGTTAAAATTTTTTTTAAAACTCGAAAAATCTTATTGAGTAAAACAAATGAAAAGTTTTTAAAGAAATTTAAAGGTCTTCGCGAACTTCTGTTTAGAAACCTCCGCTTTCTAACCTCTAGACCGTAGTTCCGTAGCGCTATAGTTTGTTGTGGTACGTTGGATAATATGCTACGGATTGGTTCATCTACGCCGAGCGGAATGCTTTGCACTATCGGATATGATTTAATTTGGGCTATACGTGTTTGTGAACTCACGTCCTTAACAGTTTGCCCAGCAAACAACGCTTCAGTTCGTTTGAGTGCTGTTTCAACTCATGGTTTATAATCATCCACTACAACTCGTCCGCATACATTATTAATCAGCTCAACCTTGTTTTCAAGAATGAATAAAATACCCGGAAGGAAATCTAACATATATGGCGATAGTTTTATTGAAAATGCTATTTTTTTTTAAATTTTAGATAGGACAACCTTTGTTTCAAATTATTCACGATGTCATTATTTGAATGCAAATCTAAAAACACTGATATATATATATATATATATATATATATATATATATATATAAAGAGTTAACATAGAGTGACTCTGAGAATTTCCTTTGAACTTCGAAATAAATTGTATTTTTTCCTGACACACCAAGCTTTTTTGTTTGTCGCTTTCATTGTAAGCAATTTTTAAAGACGCTCTTATGAAGTTATTTATATTTAAGATTATTTATTTTATACGTGGAATGTAAATTTTGTTGTGTTTGCGAAATCATCCCTTAATTACATACTTATTTTAAATAAGTCGAAATACACATTTTTTTAAAAATTTCATTTATGGAAAATATCTGCCACCATGTCTTATAAACATTTTTTTGTATTTCTGCGAATTAACTGTGTAATAAATACTAGACATTTTGTTTAAAGAGAGTGTTAATCACTATGTACCTTTGTTACTTATTTGTATTACTGCGCTACCGGTTATAACACATCCATGTCGAATTATTTCTGTACTTGTTTAATTAAAGTTAGTTTTAAGAACGCTAGTGAATGACACGGATGTGTCGACACCGGTAGCGCAGTAATAAAATTACGTAACAAAAGTACATGATGATTAAAACTCTTCAATCAAAATGCCTTATATATAAATGGCTTTACGTGCCCTTATTGTTTTTGGGGGCTATTATTTGTGTTTTACTAACTTAAAGGTTACATTATACAACTTATTTATTTTACTGTATGCTTTTTTTTATCTAGATTAGTTATGTGGTGTAGTTTTTTTTTTAATTTAAAAAATTAATATAATTTCTTTGGAGACGTGAGATTTCAAATCAGTATATTTGGAATAGTATATAATGGATTGTGTTTGCATCCAGTACTCAACAGTCAAGGAGGTCTAATAGACAATGTTGATATATGGATGGCATGCCTGATGTCTGGTAAGCATCGTTTCGTGATCACGTGGTGATCAAAAGCTCTCACACAATGGCATGCAGATCATCTTGGTTTAGTGGCTCAAAGTAAATTTGATATTGGGATTCCTGACGTGGTTCACCAGTGGCTTTCCACACTGATCCATTCTCTTAATTAACAGTTTAACACATTGATCGGTAATGTAAATTATAATAGCCAATTATCCCGTGATCACCGCTGTTATTGAATAACCCAGTACCTTATGTATAATAAGCAGGTTCATGTTTAAACACAGTCATCCAATAAAAAATGACTCAACCGTTGAAATCTATTCAATAATTGAATACCTCCCCGGAAGAAGGGACTATATAATAAATTAGATTTAAATTTGTTTTTTTTTTTATAGTAAGATTATCTTTATGGTAATATGCAGTACTGAACATTTTAAAAATTATTTTCTCGGCACTGATATGATCTATGGTTAATTTTATTTCTTCGCTTTTAAGTATCTATATTATCCAAAATGGCGGACCCTTACAAGATCGAACCGTCATCTCTGGCTATTAAAACCCTAAACAAAGGGAAAAAAGAGCATATTCGATATGGAAAATTTGAAGGAAAGTGTGCGTAACTGCGATAATGTGATAATGTGTGAAACCATTTTTTACAAAAAACAATATTACAGGACAAGAAAAACAGGTTTAAACATCGATTTGAATAGCCATTGTTAAATTTGTTTATATCTAAGTAGCTTACTTGACACCCTAACCCATCCTTTAATAACTCGTTGTACTAACTTAAAATATTGATTTTTTTATTGATATTCCAAGAACATATCCATTGTTTTATTGTAAACCCAAACTTTTTGTGGTCTGCGACATTCTAAATAACTTTGTAAATGTAAATAAATATCATCGAAAAGTAGATTTTTGTACCGTTCCCGGCCATTTCTTTTTAAATCTGTTCACCAGTCCTAAATTCTAAGAAAACGTTAATATTTATAATAAATGCCAACTCTTATTTAGCCACTAACCTTCTAATAAATATAATATCAATAGAAAATAAAGATTTATTCCCATCTATCAGCACCGTCCGGAGCAGAACAGTACAGTACCGGCACAGCAAAGATGCGACTATTCTATTCATATATACAGCACCGCACAGTACAGAGCAGTACAGTACAGACACGACAAAATTAGTTGCATACATTATTTACGAACACATTCATATTAAATCGTACGTAAGTGTAACGTATCCGCACATGCACAGACCAGCACCGGCTGAGATTGTCGGCTAGAACATTTTAACGTTGCTGATGGCCACTAGACGTCTACGCCTGCACAATTAGCACGAACAACTACCGTTAACACTGCTATCTTTTTCAGTTTGTAACATTAAATTCAGATATTGCTAAAATCTGCATTTAATATTGCGAGAAGATGGGTATCGATAAATGGACTGAATTTTTCGGACAGATTAGATTATAAAATAATAACAAGAATGAAAAAGGGATTATAAAATCCTCAGAAATGTTGCGGCGGACGCTAACGCTCAGTTCACAATTCAGTTGACAGACTTACTCGCGTCTGTGCTGTATCTGTGCTATACTGTTCTGCACCGAGCGGTGCCGGAATATGAGAATAGACCTTTCACAAAAACGGCGCTATACAAATCATCCAAGTGTTTTTATTATTATTACACCACTTCTAGGTTTACACTTCCCTCCGCTTATTCAATGATTTTTTTTAATTCTAAAATTTTGCCTTTTTACCATACTATATTCACAAATATGGATATTAATTGTGCCACACTATAATATTGGGAATTATTATAAGCCGCAAGACATCAATCTAGTTCCGTATCTATGGCGGGATTAACCCACTCCACCCCACCCCTCAAATCTACCTCCAGCAGCTCTGTGTTGTACCTGCGCCATTAATCTGTTTCATAATAATGATAACAGAAGGCTGTTCCCTAATTATGTGTCAATTAATACATCCCTTAATAAACCGCTGGCGTATAATAATAAAACTAATCTGTTCACTGCGAAAAGCGTAAGGTCAAGGATCAAACGCAAATTTTCATCTGAAACTCGCCAACCTTCTGAAAATCGTAATAATAAACCAATCGTTATGCCGTAGTAACCAGATCTGAATAGCAATTCTCAACCTATCTTTCCCTGTCCCATTCCAATCCCCGCTTCCTTCATCCGTTAATATTCCCAAATTCAGATCCCATGATCATAGTGACTACGGTCCGTACTTAGAACCAGAATCTTTTACGATACCACACAAAATATTCCGTAATTTTTTTTAAATGTCGTTAACGGTCATCACCCAAAAATCCACACTTTGTAGTCTGCTAACGCGTGAAATACTACGAATAATTTGTCTGTAAATTCTATACGTTTATTAAGGAAAATGCTTGGTTTCAAACACAAAATTCCTAAAACTGTAATATTTTAAATTCTATATGAAATACGTACTGGAATTTTAGGTAAAACTTTCGAAATTGCCTTCACTGATTTACAAACTGCGCACATTTTCGTGCACGAATTTGAAAGATTACATTTTGACGATTTTTTTTATGCAACCTTATGTACGTTTTCCTTACTAAACGTATAGAATTTACAAATAAATCATTTACAATATTGACTGATTTAGTGAAGTATAAAGCGATGTTTAAGGCCATTTTTATTTCCGTTATTCAAAAAGCAGAGGGTTCCAAATGATCTTCATAACGTAGTAAACTACGTCCATGCATCTGGCTTTCAATTGTAATGATACGGGGTTTATTTGCCACATTACTTATAAATTTTACAAAGTGACTAAATAATAATAAAAGCAGATTTTCTATTGATCTTTTGCTCTTTTCAACAGCACTTGTTCACACAACAACCTGCATAGTGAATCTTAAAAACCCGTAGGGTAAGCTGCTCCAAGATTACGCGGTTTATACGAGTACGCAGCGGCCACATTAGTGACAAGCGTGTACTTAGTAAAACGTTTTAATATAATCCACCGGTCAGTGACTGAGATGGCATCGCATCTGGGTCCCACCCAGACGTGAGTTCAATTCCTCGGCTAGCTAAGTCCTCCATCACGACATAAACAATATTTTCCGTTTGGTGTGATGGTGGTAGGATATTTACAAATATTTTCAGGTTATTCGCAACAAGGGATTATATGCCGTTTTGGAAATATTGTCAAAATTCTAGTTTCTAGATGAGATTTTCATATTACCGTCATTTTCTTAAAACAATTACAGCAATAGTAATTACAACAACACTAAAACAATATTATAACAGAAATCATTAGCGCTACATTATCCAACAAGTAACTGTAGGATTCTTCAAAGTGCTAGTAAAGATGACGCTTTACTTCATTAATGGAGTCAGTAAATATATCAACAATACCTTCAAACTTGTTTCCCAGGTATTCTATTGGTTAGTGAGTGTGGCTGATAGTTGGTTGCGTACGTGATGTAGAAAAATATTACAATTTGTCTTGTGTTCCTCGTCGGTACATATAAATTATTAACATTGGGGAATACAAATGTGATGGATGCGGATATTTAGCAAAGCGCGTACTCTTATGAATCATGGTGCGTACTCTTGCAACACGAGTTTGAAAGAGTACGCAAAATAATGATCTCGTATATTCATTTTAGTTTTTTAATGCTCTAGCCAATTTTTTTGTGTACTCATAATTGTATTTGAATGGTGGTTCTATTCCAATAATTAAAAGTGATATCAAAAAATAGATTCTATTGGTATAAGATATAAGCACCAATTCAAAAAGTGCGTACTCTTAGAGCACCTTACCGTACCGTTAGCGTATTTCACGATATTTTTAAATGAGTGGAACTAAAACAACTAAGAACGTTCTTTTCGTCTTATTTATTGAAATGAATTTTATCTACCACTCAACACTTCTAAAGGTATATAATAAATATTGGAAAACCTCTTTTTATTGGAGTATATTGGATATAAATTTAATATTTGTCACGGAAATCAAATGATTTTGGAATCACATTTTAATAATTAGAGCTTTAATTTCTGTTCGAAATGATTGACAAAACAAGATAATCTTGTTATGAAAACTCGAAATTTATTAAATCCCTGTATTCGAATCTTTCCTATCGGATGTGAGTCGTAAAGAACGTAAAGGGTTTTATGCATTCCGGGCTCCTTGCTGTCTTCGCCTCATTAATTCGAGCATATCGTGGCTCAAGTGCAAGGTTCACGTTTCGGTATCTACATTTTGACATATCTTCAATATCTTTCAAGTTTATCCTATATCTAATATTTTGTCCGGATCACATTCCGAGATAGCATGCATTTGAAGTAAAACGAGTCGAATTCCGATGAGCACTGAAAAATAAATCATTATTTAAAAAATCACTCTCCAGTACAAGTTCGATTCCGATGCATATGACTGATTTGAATTTTGACAAAAAGGGACGTAATGAAATTGTCATTGATTACCAAATCGCTTGAATAGATATGAGCAATGAGAATCCCCTCAAATGTCATGCATTACGTACCACAGCTCGGTGGTAGATTGCCACAACTGGACAATCCAAATGACATCTGTTTTTGTTACATCCGTGCCGCATTTCAATGGGACATTTAAGATACTATGGATAACGTTAAAAAGGCATGGAAGTGTTAAAATGTATGTTTCAGATTCTAAGCATCGCACTAAAAATCTGTAATTTCAGTATTTTCATTAATAATTATCGTTTAAATTGATAAAAAATATTTTGTTTAAAACCACTGTATTACTATGTAAATATCAACATGTCTCGTCAGGATAAACAATAAGGCTACTATCTATTCATAATTATTAATTTCAAAAACGATCTAAAACATCACATCCGTAAACAGTTCGAACTGGCTACGACGTCATTATGGAAACGCTACTGGCCGGTAAGACGACTGTCACCGACGTTGGCCGGCGTGACGTCAATAACGCCATTCACGAACAAAAACGAACATATATTTTCGGAGGTAAATCAAAATTGGCATATTTTAAATTGCCACAGAAAATTTATTCCTCAATATATGTACAAATAAAATAAGTCATTTTCCTACCGCTTTCCTAATTTTTTCAAAAAAAAAAATTCATCCAAATTATTGCTTATTGATCCTAATTATTTCACGGAATGTAACCGAAAAAATAGCGAAATGCTTGAAAAAACTTTTGTTTTCTAGGTTATTCATTTATTTTTTAAATGTGTCTCTTGTGCATATATTTAATAAATCATTGTCTGTCTATAACCCCTTTAGCCCTACGGTGTCGTCCCATAGCCATCCCAATTCCCCGTACCGTCATACTCATATGATCCCTACATTTATCTTTACTCCGTTGTCTTGACCTAACAACCACACAAAAAAGGCTGCATTACAAAGCTGATAGTAGGGATATATCAGCAAATTTTACCGCTGCTTTTCAAAACCCCCCAATTGAAAATCATATTTGTATTTATAAACCTTTATGATCGTCCGTTTACTTTCAGACCATACTTATTTACCTCAATTTCCCGGCGCAAGTCCAAATATACGTTCTGTAGAGAAATCCCTCCACGCAACCCCCCTCCCCACATATGTCGGTAATAATGCAAATCAAGCAAACCACTCCGCTTCCAATTCCCTTTGTTCCATAGCCCATGAATGCGCATTGTTTAGGCTTTGTATTGCAGTTCTCTTCTGGCTCGTATACATAACATGTGGAACTGTACACGTGGAAACAAGGCTGTACAGCAGTGGCGTGAAATTCGATACTTCAATGTGAATCGATTCATTTGATCTTACAGCTTAATCAAATAATTTTGATTTTCATCCGGAATACATTCAAAGGGTATCAAGAGGGGAGAGGAGGAATTTCAATATCTCTCTGGGTATTATATACCATTTTACGTACCCTTTGAAGGTTACTGACACTTTACGCCCGGATAACGACGATGAAGTTAATGAATCATTAACATCTCTAACTTAAACAGAACAAATATAATATTATGACCCATTCGCGTTTTCCATCAGTGACGGATTCATCTAAATTGATATGATCGGTTCGCCTACTGGCCGTGGAATCGATTCATTTCTAATGGGGTTCACACCCAAGCATTGCGGGTTCAATCCTCTGCAAACTAAGTCCTCCATCACTACATGAGCCACAAGTTCAATTTGTTTTGGTTCCGGTAATAAAATTAAAAATATTGTCAGGTTGTTCATAGCTCAAGATTTTCTTGAATAGAAGATTAATTTTAAAATTCTGATTTTTTGTGGGTAACCCTGCGCTGCAATGTTTTCGGGTTAAACGTACGTAGCGCGTAGCACAGGAGTTCTCTTGTCAACTTGGTATTCGCATAGCCGTATTGTTATTCCGCCGTACTAGGGGCTAGTGGCACCGCTATTGACACGCTATTGAAACATCGATGCTGAAAACTGAAACGATGCAGAAAATATGTTTTGTTTTTAAAATTAAACTTTATTTTTACTCTTTCTGATTTTGGCATTATGAACACTTTCCTTTGTTCTCCAATTATTATTTTTCTGTATCTTTAATCGAGCCTGTTTCACCCCTTTTTTATATGAATACACCACAAGAGTCTCAACTGCTCCCAACCTTCTAAGAGCCAGTGAAACTATGGCATCCCCAATTGGGGAATGTTGTGAGACTGAAGGTGTTGGTTGGGGGAAGGAGAAGGGGAAGAGTAAGTTGGAGAAATACGTTGCTATTCAAATCTGGTCACCAAACACGTCTAAAAGCCATTTCAAATAACGTTTCAATTCTGAATGGTGGTCTTTCACCAGGGCTATACTGAGAGTATCTTCCACTCTGGAACGTGGGAAAATATATTATATATTATTTTTAAATTAATTAATTGTGAAACAGTACAAATTAATTAAATTTTTATTTGCGCACGCCGGGATTTGAACCCGCGACCTTCGGATTACCCCTTGACCATGGAGGCCGTCACATAATGCCCTTGTATTATGCTTTTTTCAACTCACCAGTTATTGATTCCCCCTGAAAAGTTTTTCCCTTATTAAGTATTATTTGCATTTGCGATTTGAAAAAATATTTTACTGATGTCGCCAATTTACTAAGAACCTTTCAAATCCAAGGCCCAGGACGGGAAAATTAAATTGATTATCTGTCCTAGAATGAATTGCGGTATTTGAAAAAGCTGATAAATTTCACCTGAAATAAGTGAAAATTTACCTTATTTCGAACATTTTTAATCATTTTACTATTATTTTGTTAAATACGCTGAATATGCACAAACCGTTGGCGTTTTTAATTAAACTCATCAACTTTCCAATGAAGACCGCTTCGGGCTTCATTCTCATTAATTTCCACGGAGGATTTACTGGTAATAACTCCAGGATTCTCACGCGGCGAGGTTTGTACAGCATAATACATTGCCCAGACTGAAATCCTTGCATAGTTTTACACACAAAATTTCTATTCGAATTTACGAAGTACCAACTCATTACCTGTTTCGGGAATGTTCACTCACTACCGGTAATAACTTCCACGATCATAACAGTACCTCAAAAATATTTTACGTAAGTATTATTATTTTTTACCAAGTTTTTTTTTTGTTTTAGAAAATGCACAATCCGGACCCCACACAAATGCAGAAAAACGTTTTCAAGATTCCATATGGTCATGTTATTTTTTTGTATTCCCTTTTTCCCATTGTATTTACAAAAAAAATATCACATAATGCATGTAATATACACATATATGAGGTACTTCGAGCTGCATTTATAAATCAAAGCCTTCAAGGCTTCAAATATAATAAAAATATCATATCAGCGCTGTTCCATTTATCTATTTCAGTACACATTGTTACCCATATTTACCATTCGGATTTTTATCTCACCTGCAGGGGTCTGTGTGGGTGTATCGGGTCACTCGAACGTTCCCGGAGACCTGAGACCCCGTGTCGTTATTTGCCCCCGCCCCAACTTAACCCTCCCCCTGCCCCACTCCCGCCGCCAATTCCGTGAGCAAACATTTGCAGCCACCCGGTACCAGCGCCCTCATCTTCTCGGCAAACAGGGGAAGATGCTGCTGACGTCTGCTGCACCACCCACTACGGCCGTGGAAGTTCCGAGCTAAAACCGACGGTTAAACATTTTCTCATCGTCTTGACCAGAAATTACATTAGTTCCGGATATTTACCGACTTCGTCTCCGATTAACGACTCCTTTTTAGCGGAACTTTTTAATTTAAATATGTTTTTCATCATTTTTCTTTCAATAGTAATCAAAATATTGCCTGTCGATTTGATTCGCGTATTACGGGAAATTGAAACGTCGATGGAATGAAATGTATCAGTATCGTTTTTTATTTGCCTGCAAACAAAGCGTCAGAGGCAAAACTCACGTTTTCTTTATATTGGTAACTTAAAACTGTCCTATCCTAAGAATATTATTCCTTAGGAATAAGATGTTTCATATAAAGTTTTCAGTCAGCGTGTTGTATTTATTATTTATTTGTAATAATAAATATTATTGTTGTCTCCATCTTACACATGATACCTTTTTTTACAGTAACTCCACACAGGGGGCCCTGAGGGAAGTAATTTCCTTCAAGGCCTATATTATCTTTGGGGATGCTGTGTGGAGGGTCTTTTAGACGATAGGAAAGGAAGGAGGGAGGAAACACAGAGGCCCGCAGATCATTCCACATCCAAGGACGAGTCGTAGAAGCGACCCGTTGTCATTTGACAAATATCAACCGTCTACAAATGTTGGGCGCGTTTGGCGTGTATACCAACTATGCACCGGTGCCGAAGGGAGCAATGACGCTAGTTCCTCAGAGTATCTTCCATTAAAATACCGGTAGAACAAGGACAGCATTCCCACCTGACGTATGTGCTCCAAAGATTGCAATCCGTTTGTTAAGATAGGCGAATCTATCAAACGGACCGCCCGATTCAGCAAGGGTTTTTTTCAGATATTTTGGGGCTCCCGACCAATTTTTAATTGTGATCCCCCTCTAATATTTTATTATTTTTTCTCTCTTTTTATATATATATGTGTGGATATATTAACGATAATATTGCATATTTCTTTATTATTATATTTAATCTGACGAAGCTCCATCTAAGCAAAACCTGTGGGAGTAAAAATACAATAAATTCGTGGTTTCTAACAAAGTGTTTATTTCATTTTAAATGAAATATTAAATAATAACTAACCTTTCTTGGAGAGAACAGAATATATTTGGTATATTAATATTTTATTATTTATTTGATTTTTCAATTATCCAGTTATTTGTCACTTCATTTCATTAAAAATGTAGTTATCATTTTTCAAATTTGCATACAAAAAAAAACGTTCAACTAAAGCCTCGACCACACGGAGCGACCCCATCGCTGCTACATTGACGCGATGAGTGATCCCCACTCGTGGTATCCGCTAGTAGACAGTTAACGAAAATTAGTAACCAGTGAAATGTCCTAAACAGTCAACACTAAGCGACTAACGATTTGAGCTGTCAGAGGAGACGATAGTAACGCTGCGTAGCCGTTACCGGTTGCCTGTAGTTGTTGGTCACGTAAACGCCAAATTTACGCATTTATCGCGATCAGAATTTATCCTGTTCTAATAGAATTGTCGCTATGTTTAATAGTTGCTAATTGAATTACTCACAGCGAACACATTGTCGCACGAAGCGATTTCGTCGATGCTATTCAAATAGCAGCTACAAAATCCCTCCAAGCTTAACAGTTTTGCGTTTCTTTATATCAGACCTAGTTTTTAATTTTGTTTCTTTATAAATTTGTCTATCCTTTAATACCAATCTGTGAAAGTAAGATTGACAAGCTTAGTCAAGGATAAAAAAATACCCAAATACCTAAGCTGCCGTGGTAAGTAAGTGAGAGTCTCAAGCAAGATGCTGTGTTTTTACTTACGACGGCAGAAGGTACCTCCGTAACTTGACAAATATGTTAATCTCTTATCTATATATAAAAATGAATATTTGTCTATCTGTCCTCAATTTTCTCGAAAATTACATGGGCGGTTTCGCTGAAAATACCACAGTTTGTACTCATTAGTGCCGGAAAGGTTTAGAGGGTAGTTTTGAATGATATCCAATATATAAAACTGTTATAACGCTATAACATTTTAAAATTAGTATGAAGAACATTGAACCCGCCATCTTGTATTGATGTTAGCCCATAGATATAACACTCTGGTTAACCATAGATAACATATTAAAAAATAAGGTTTATTGGGGTAGAATATTTTCAAAATGGATAACACGAGTAGGTACCTAATTAAGTACTTTATTATTTAGATATTGTTTGAAAAAATAAATGTTGGGAATGAAATAAAATTTTCAAATGAATCCTTTCTATTTTATTTGTTTAAAGATATCAATAGATGTCAGAAGGCATTACTTTCACTGTCAAATCATTTATGGCACCCAAACGACAGGCAAGAATTCACAACTTCATAACTTTATTCCACAAAAAAAACCTATGCAAGCCCGCGTACACGTCATAAGTGTTTTTTTTGTTTGTTTTGCATTTTGTAGATGAATATTATTCATGTATCTTTAGAGAATAATATATTGATATAATATAAAATGAAGAGTACCGTCAGAAAATTGATTTAAATTGATTTTTTGTAGAACTTTCAACCACTTGAATTATTATTTTTTTTAATAGTTTATAGAGAATTTATTTTGAATATTCAATAAAATAACTACAACTACGTACTAGTTCTATTTTAATACATGGTATTTCAAACGTTAATCTTTGTTCAGTTATGAGCGAGAACCACCATTAATTAATAAACTAATCGAATTTGCTCTTAGCGGTTTATCTTGCATTTTCAGTGTAAAAGCGCTCACAAAGAAGTTTGGTTTCTAATTTCACCGTTATCGAAAACCCGTGCAATATTCACTATATGTGCGTTCATATCCCCCCCCACCCCCTTCCCTCCTCACAACTGCCCGGGGTAAATGGGGGGCGGAATGAGGAGAAGTGGGGGACGTGAGGAAACACCGAGTGAGGTAAAACGACCGTAAACATGTAAATAATTGATTCCCCTGAAAGAACCTAAGAATATCGAAAGAACAGTTGGCAAGGGTAGCGGAAGGCTTTACTCAATACTCTCCAGCGAATTGGTTCTCCAGTTACGTACCGAGGATACAAATACGGATCTATATGTAGAACCTACCCTTAGTTGATTCGTTCCTTCTCGTACCCTTCGGACCGATCTTTATTCCTTTCTGTTTTATTTTTATGGACATGAACTTTTACCTGGTGCCTCTCACGTGCTTTCGAATAAAATAAGATGAATCCAAAATGATGTCTTAAAGAAATCGATTTATTTTGTTATTCTGTATTATTGCGAAAGTAAAAATGAGTTTCCGTTCTTGCGCACATAGTCTCCACCCCCTTCACCTAACTACCCCCATCCCTTCCATATTAATTACAAAAAAGGCGATAAAAATTAGTCCGCAGTTCAAATCTAGGTTGAGTTTTATAAATTTACACCGGATTCACATTACACAAGCATCACTATAAAATTTACAGTTTTCATCCTCTTTTATTATTCGTGTGAGGAATCAGCGTGGACACTTTGATGTCTTAAAGTTTTGTGTTGGCAGTCTCCTAAGTATTATAATCCTTGTGGGGTCTTACTTACGCAACAGAAAAATTGATTTGAAAAATCAATAGTTTTTTTATGAGATCTTCAAATTTTATATAATTATACTCCTTCCTGTTATTTAAGTATTTTCTGTTTTGGGCCGGGCCCTGCCATTTTATCCTTTTGCGTCATTTTGTGATCACCATCTCATCTGTGCTCTTTCTTATGGCATTTTCTTCTTGCCCCCAGAGACGTGTAGTTTTGCACTGCTCATTCCCATTTACGCTTTTCCATTATTATGTCAATGTCCACGATGTAAGAATTATACTAATTTGTTTGTATGCATGTCCCATAGAATAACTTTTGAGAATATTTTATTTAAATTTTTAATTAATCACGAAAAATATTAGATACCCACCTGCAGCCTTGCGGATACCCTTGATTCAAGGAAAACCCCTAGTTAGGTAAATACATCTTGAATATCAATGAAACTTGAAATCAAGTAAATTTCCCAAGTAGAGCATCTCGTGAAGACGGCTCCCAGAAACTAATTTGCCGCGGTGGCTGGTGGAATCACGTCAAAGCCTGGCGGCATGGCGGTATATCGACGTATCGGCCTCCTCGACTCCGGACGCCAGAGTTTGCCGCCAATGATCTCAAGTGGATCGAGACGGCAAAAATCGACTCATATTGTAAAATAGAATTACACTATTTTACAATATCAATTAACTACACATAAATAAGCTTGCTCGTATTTGTTTTACTTGCTGTAAAAACATTTTAATAGAACTGTTTGATGTAAATGGTTTTGTTACAAAATTTTAAATAATCTGAGAGTGATTTTTAAAAGTTGCACTACAAATTGAGAGCACTTTTCAGTGTATCTGGTTATTTGAAAGCTATACTAAAAACAGTTCTTGTTTCCTGATAAACAATATAATACATAAAATTTTTACACAATTCGATGAAAAAAATTTGGGGTTTTTGATTGGAATATAAAATTATTAAAAATATTTGCAATCGTGCAGTGGGCTTTTTGACTTTTATTTTAACAATGTGTATATCTTGCGGGAGAATGTAATCGAGCAAAAGTTTTGACAGAAGGTGAAGGTTATTCCCTTTGCCTTTTCCCAGTCGATATATTATTTACACAGGCGATGGGTGCTTTGTGACATGTTCAATTCTGATACACTCTCGCAACAATGTGTTATTGGGAATCAACGGTTTTCCTGTTACACGCGTTTCATTTAAGTACCTGCCTGTAATCATTTTCGTTATCGCACTCGGTCGACCATATGATTTGCTTAAATTCAAAAACCACTTACCGAATAACTCGGTTAGAATAATTTACTTATCTTTTAGCAAAATATTTCCTCGCAGGGATGCTATACGGTAATGTCGTTATTCCGCGCCGTAATTGCTCCACTTTTAGCAAACTCCGTCATTGCATAACCACCACATTGCTGCCTTGCAGTCTATAAATATTATCTTCCTTCTCATGACAAGACGATCGGCGCCTGAATGTCTTTTTAGATGGATGATGGCCAGTTAATCTTCGTTGTTTACATATTTCTTTCCCATTTAGCCTTGGCCTTCCTTCCTTGATCTTCATCATTTAAGACCAGTTCATCGTTCGTTCTTCGTATATAGTATGATTGTTAATAGCAGTATGCCATTCATGGTCCAATAGTAATGCTCTTAAATTAAAATATCCGTTTAAATCATCTCGATTAACCTTACGCTATCAATAATTCTACTATTACTTTAAAATAATAATGTTTGTGTAAAATACCCATTAGTCTTAATGTTTTAACGTAACTAATTGTTTGTCAAAACCGATTCGTTGTTTTTACAGGGTCTGGCCAGTGGAAAGTTGCTCTAAAGTTGCGCTGAAAGTCGACCAGACCAGTCAGTGCTTCGCTTTCAGCGTCCTTTTCTTACCGGACAGCCTTTTACTGTGGAAACATGGTCAAGGTAAAGTCACCGCACTATCAATGGCCTCCCTTAAACCCTACTAATTGTACCCATAGCTAGTATGTACGTCCCAAGCTTTGCTCATAATCACTCATCTGTAGGCTTTCATAACATCCCTAAGCGAATGGTTTTATTTTTCACTTTTGTTGTTTAACTCTGGGTGTAAATATTTATGCTTTCATTAGGTTGTAACTACGTTAATTTATTTTTAGCTCCGTATTATCCCTCCGAGACTCGGTATTTAATCCCTGCTTTGAAAACAACAAAAAGTGTTTGTTTTCCTTGAAATTCTTATATATTTTAATGAAATCATTAAAATATAGATCATTCATCATAAACCACATCAAATAAGTTTTTTTTCTATCGAAAGTGACGCTGATATTTATCCAAATAATAACACGATTAAGAAAAAGAATTCAATTAACTACTTTTTACGTTAGATTACAACAATGACATTATCCTAATGCTTATTGTAGAAAGACACAACGGATGCAAATATAACTGAAAACATTCGTAACATGAATGATAGTTCCAGCTACAAACTGTCATTTAATTTTCTAATTGGTTTTTCAGGAATGTCTAGATTCTTGTCTGTGATATTTTTTTAACGTAATACCAAGTCTCAGGGGATTGATACAAAATGTCCTTTATACGCGAAGAAGCAGAATGTAAGGGAGTCTGACAGAGTTGTTTTTATCAAACGACCTGAAGCGGAACAATGAAGGAATTCAAATATTGAAAAGACCCCTCTTAAAATCCGCCGAATAATAAATGACCACGGAAGGGTATCTTAATAATAAAAATGACTTTTATTAAAATATTTATTTTTATAACCCCTTGTTAGGACAGACAGACACAAGTCATATTACATAATCCTGTTTCCACTGGACCCCTTTAGCGCGACTCCGCAATCCGCAACCCGCCGTTTTTCCTGATATTATTTTTTATTCCTTCCATACATATTCCTCGACTTCTCCTCCGGGACCCCACACCATCGCCATCCAATTACCCTCG
Source organism: Halesus radiatus (assembly GCA_022606495.2). Taxonomy (NCBI): domain Eukaryota; kingdom Metazoa; phylum Arthropoda; class Insecta; order Trichoptera; family Limnephilidae; genus Halesus; species Halesus radiatus. The sequence continues at coordinate 19,026 of JAHDVE020006485.1, read as the reverse complement.
AATAATTCTCACCTGCGACTGATGCCACCTGCCGTGAATCTCGCCATGATTCTTCCCCCCTTCCACTTCGCATCCCTCACTACCAACCGAACCCTTACTTTGCCGACGAATCAATATTTTGCAAAATCATTATGACATAATACACGCCAAATCTAGGTGAATGAAAACACTTGACGTGATTTGAGGCTCAATGTTTTGGGGGAAACCTTTTTGGATGTTTGTTTTCTTTCGCTGCTTGAACTGTGTGATGTTTTCGTAATTAAACCACTTTCCTGACCATTGTAAAATAAATCTACCTTCCTTAATACATATAAGTATACAAGTGATCCATTGCCTAGATTTTTAATAAGGTAATCATCGAGGGCACTACAATAACGCATTGAGAGTGCTATTTGGGCTCCTGCGTTATTGCAGTGCTTCGACTATATATGAGGCACTAAGAACCAGACAGGCTTAAACACCACTTGACTCAATATTTATCTTTGCGTGAAGTTTTATAGACAACTGTAATATCTCCGTGCCGCACAGACTCAACAGTCAATACTGCAGCGACAAATTCAGAAAACATCATGTTAATTGTATGTTATAGACGGAATCTGTAATAAATTATTCGCCTTCGAAACTCCACGGTCTAATTAATAACCAATAAGAGTTTATTATTTACATTCTATAAAATTACAATTTTTTTTGTCGCTTAAGGATTAACAAAATTCTTAAAAACTTTATAGCGTTTTTCTCAAAACTACTCAAAGCCTCACTGGTTCTCAGCGCCTTATATGCCGAAGGTCGCAAACGCAGCCTTGCCATCCTTTTTTCTTAACAAAAGTTTCGACAAATGCAACAATTCCATAGTTCATGTTCCATTTAGCAAGAGATGGGCAGTATTCGTTTGAAAACTTTTATAGAACATGAAACGCACTGGAAAAAAAAATTGTGCCTGTTTCTACGTGTCTTTTGGATAAATCTTTTAAAATTATACAATAATTATGGGAAAAAAGCTTTGAGATAGCTTAGCATCCCAAAATATACAGTTAAGATTAGTTTAAAATAAAACAATAACTTTGTTTACTTCACATTTATTTTTATACTTATTGCCGACCGGGTTTCGCTAGCGCCGTACCTTCTTCCGGGCAGTATAATAAGTTAAGTGTAGTGTTTACCGAATTAGCAAATGAAGTTCTTCAACTACCAGCAGAGGGTTATTATTATTATTTTTTCTAAATATTCGAATATGTCGTATTGTATTTTTTCAAACATGCGAATTTCTAGTGTCTAAGTCGTAAGTTTGATGCTCATGGGTAGTGAATAAAATATGGTATCACCGTCCAGCGTTTTTTGGTTACTTTCTCGTCGGGTTTTTATTAGTGTGCTATAAAGAAATGCGGGTGAAATATTATCACACCACGATTTCCGTTCTTGCTTAAAATAACATAATTTAAGTATTTAATTTCGATAAAATCAATTGTTCAAAACCAATAGGTATGATGTCAACATCAAGTATTAAATAACGCCTTTACAACTTTATAATTGGCAGGTCACGACTATTCCTCAGTATGTTATTACGCACATCAAGTTAAAAGCTTATGTGGATTTAGGAAAAAACAGTCTTTTGAAATTAGTTGTAAATAGAATTTTCGCAAATCCATGGTACCCAGATGCATGGAACTTCCAAAAAACCTTCTTTTCTTATAATACAACTGTATAAATTTGTTTTAAGCCATTTCAATTTAATATAATTATAGACGAGTTTCAGAAGTATTCATCAAGACTGAATTAAAACTAACATGATACAAAATAATGACAGACATACATGAATACTTAGGTGTTGGAGTGGAAGGCGACTAAAGTAGAAGGGGTAATAGGGGTTTTTTTCGGGAGAAACCGAGCAGTTCACTAGACAAATATCTAGAATATAAGATAAAATTACTTAGTTATTCAATATATTAGATTTAATATTTATGGTTTTTCTAATTTCAAGTGTTTTTAAATTATTTAATTTGTTGCCTTTATTATTGCGTTCAAGAATTTGAACCCCTGTATCTTTATTAAAAAAATAAATTCAATTTTGTTTCTCTGTGGAGTTTTATACTATTTTCTTTCCTTTTTAATCAGTAACATAAATTCTATTAGGACGTGTAAAAATATTTTTTTTCGTAAATTAGTATATTGCAGTAACTGGAAAATCTTTTAAAGTCAGGTTTACACAGCTTTCGCTTTTCCTGATATTTGCTAATTTAAATAGCTGAAAGATTTCAGGGAATGACGCGGGCGGGATTATTATTATCCCCGGAAGTCCGAAGCTACCCTTAAAGCGGGGATTATTAAAGATTACCCTCGTACGCCGCGCCGGGGGCAAGACTGACGCGAGCACTACGACCGAGGGTAGGTAGCCGTGTACAATGTACAGTATACAAGTACAAGACCCGGCGTCGTGAACTTTAAACAAACTGCAGGGGAACGCTGAACGTTGAACGCTGCCGCCAATCAACAAGAGAATGCTCCTTTCAAGATGTAAGCAAGCAAGCTTATCGGCCCTATTATCCACAACAGATTCTGAACATGGACCGTCCCGTATCTGTATACTGCGCAAGTAGATCTTCTCTTTGACGTAATACGAGTATAGGTATGCAGGTACCCTCTAAGCCTTATTGTAAAATAATGCAAAAAAAATTATCCTATCAATTGAGAATTTCTCCGCGGGTGCAGCCATAGAAAATCAAAATTTCTTTATTGAACACAAAAATTCACATTGTGGACCAAAGGGTTTAGCTCAGATAGTTACCTGTTCCTTACAGCTAACGTAGACAATTATATAATTGAAAATGGCAGTAGATAAATATACGGGAGCAGAGGAATTAAAACTAATTTGAACTTAAATTAGATATAAACACGTAATAACATCAAAAGTGAGGGGACATTTGAATTTACTTTATTTATGACAAATGTTATTTTAGGGTGTAGTGACATTGAGGATAGAACGTCACGCAACTTTATCGTGACACACACTTCATTATAATAGCCGTCGACAATAAACATGTGGTTAAGGTTGCATGCTTTTAAACATATTAAAAACACAATATTCCATAACCGTGAATAACACCTTTAAAGATCTGCAGTTTTATAAAGTAAAACTGCGAAGGTTGAGCCATTGAAAACACTTTTTTTTAATTTAATGAATAACTTTTAGATTCCCCTCAAATATTAAGTGCTATAAATATTCGTATCCCTGTTAGATCTACTCGACTCCACCATCTTTTCCAATGTGACAACCACAGCACGAACTATTCATGTAACTCACCCTCACACTAGCGCGTCTTCATCGAACTACCAATATAATATGCCAAATACGTATACAGAACTTTTCGACACTTTCCAAACCTTTTCGCCCTGCATCAACGTAAAAATAATTAGTTCTGTGCGCATCTGTAAAATTAAATTTGTATTATTTTTATAATGTTACCTAAATAATGTACCTATTCCTATTCTACCATATTATTATACGACATATTTGTAAATGAATAAACTTAATTAGCTTATAAATAGATTCTTACGCGTCAGTTCGTCTTTGCAAATACGAAATAAAAAATCAGACGATATTGCTTGTGTCGTGATGGGGGAAGCTTAACCAAAACGATTATGAACTTTGTAGTATAAAGATCAAATGCTTTGGACACATGGCCGAACGAGGACGATCTAACGGGGTTATTTCGATAGCTCTGATAGAATCCCAATTCTGGGTTGGCGAAGTTAATCTAGAGAACCAGATGAGAAAAAATGTGATAGGAAGGACTGAAGGGAAACAGGAGGATGCCACGGAAATTGAATAAGCGTACCTCGATTCATGGATATATATCCATTAGCACTTAATTCACCTCACTGAAACTTCACGGTAATCCAGAATTGGCCAGATGCTCCGGTCGCGGCGGTGAACACATTTTGTTCACTGCCCGACGAGCGGCTGAGATTTAACTATCCCGGCACTTTCTTCTTCCAGTGACAATCAGGATCGGATCGGGAAGGGGGGGGGGGTAGTCGACAATTATACATTTACGATGCCAAAACAAGGGTAGTCTGGAATATTCCTCCCATAAGATGCAGGAAACAAGAAGCAACGGGAAATGGTTAGTAATAAGCAGTATGAAGAAGAAAACAAAAATCCGCATGAAACACAGGAAAAAAACCAAGAACCAGTGAGCGAAAAACGTGCAATAGGAAGCAAGAAGCAGCGAAAAATCGGAGGGAAGAAGCAAAGGGAAACAGGAGGCGTGTCGCGAAAAATCATAAAATACCGGAAAGTTGGAAATAAGAAATAATGGGAAACATCTACTAAAAATAAAAACCTAAAAGCGGAAAGCTGGAAACGGGAAGCAAGAAGCGAGAAGCAGCGAGAAGCAAAAAGAAGCGGGTAGCGAGAGACGAAATACCAATTCCCAATCGATTCCTTTATCCAACCCATCCAAAAGTCGAATATTGGCTTATAAGGTTGCCATTTATACCGGTCGATTAAACTCCAACCTCCTTCCCATCCACTGAGCACGTGTCCCACGTCTTAACAAATCAGTGCCCCCTGGAGTACCGGTCTCACTGGGACAGGAGTGCTCCTGGCCAGGGTGGTACAATCGTATCGTATCTTACGTGCCAGTTCATCATTGGTATAGTTCAGCCGGCCTTAAGCTCAGTTTTAGGCCATTTTAACCGTACATGCACCTTGGTAAGTCACAATTCCGTTCCGAACTTACGCGCCGCGTAGTAAATATTCCGGGATTATAAGTAAGGGGCAAGCTATTCATATATTTCCGACTACCCGGTGGCACCTTCCTCGTTAGTAAATAGAGCGAATACGATTTGAAAGATTTCCTCTTCTATCATCGTATAATCCTGGGAGCGATGCATCATTTAGGATTCGGTTCCTGCAGTGAGCTAGCTGTACCTACGCGCCAGCATTTACCTATATATCTTCCTTGCCACGGAACACACAACTAGTGTCCGAAGAAAATAGAACCAAACTCTACGTGTCGTCTGTGATTCCTTAATCCTCAGATTGTTTGTTCTCTTGCAGTCGCAGAATGCATCAGTCACTTGGCTTTACCACCTGTTTCATGTTATGGGTTTAAAACGTCTTATTTTATATTTCTTTGATAAGACTATTCACTTATTCCACTACATATAATACTGTTACCTTATTTTAATTATTTTTCTTACTTATATTAGAATTTTTTTATTTAATTTTATTTTTTATTTAATGAAATTAATTTCCTCTGGCTTTTAAGTTTTTTTAATATTTTAATAAGTACCTATTAAGTAGGTGTACTAAAATCACTACATTGCAGGTTTGGGTTGAGTGTGAGGAAATGCTTAGAAAACTAATGTATTCCAGTTCCAAAATGTAACAGTTCTAAATCACCATAATAAACTAAATCAGAAATATCACAATAATTTTATATCCAAACAGTAACAACTACGGAAATCCGAAAGTCCTAAATACTATTTCCTGATTATCTCAGAATTATATATTTATTAACTCGAACTATATTTTTGAGTTATGACACTTACTAATGATACCTAAATGAATTAAAAATTACTTTGTAATAACTGCTTTTTTCATATATACATGTCAATATGTTTCGAAAGCGAAGCTTTCTTCATCAGGACATACATAATACTAAAAAATAACAATGTCCACTATAGACAAATGATAAACATAGAACACAATAATGTAAGAATAGACAAATTATAACCTAACAAAAATGAATTAAAGTAGGTAAGTAATTAATCAAAAATGATATTATAAAACATAGATCATGTATTAGAAAATATTTTTTTATTATTAATATTAATATGAAAATTAATTCAAAAGTTAAGCCATTTTAAAAAGAAAAATTGATTATTAATTATATTTTATTGACTATTAACACTTTTTCTAATTTCCTAAATTTGAAATGTGTCTAATTGTAATCCGGTTGTATTTGTATGTAAAATTTTCAAAGCCTTATTTATGCCAAATATATACCTAGTTAATTAGGTACAAATAAACCCTCATTTTTTGTAAAATAACACCTTATGGGAACTTATTTATTTACGTAACTATTTTAATAAATATTTAATAATTTTTTGTCAGTATTTTTAATGTTACCCTTTTTTTGTTACATTATATGGCAGTGTTACTGCCGACCTATCACCGTTCAAAGGGCGGAGCGGCTATCGCGAAACAATAAATATTTAAGTCAAATTACACGAAAATAATCTGCTGTTTTACAAATTCCATCAAAAAACCATAAATATGTATTTGAAAACAAATTTTGTTTCAAGCACAGTTATAGTTGCCCTCACCCTACTTCCAATGGCCTGCAGTTCATGAACGCTGAAAAGCTGTGCCTACTCTGATAAAAACATACCATACGAAAAATTATAGAAAAATTCCAGGCAAAATGTATTTTTCTTTTCAAATTTGGCAAGGAAGTTGTACCCTCATTTACTCCGTTGGAAATAACAATCACCAGAAGAAGATTATAAAGTGGACATTTTCAAAATATTTAATTCACAATTATTTCATACCCGATCTTGAAAAATTACTCACAGCCTACCTTTGGTCATGGAGAAATGCACGCCACTGCCTACTTCTGCTGAAACAATTTTTGTAAGCATCCTTTTAAAAATACGGAAACCCGGGCAACGCAGGGTATGGAACAATTTTTGTAAACATCCTTTTAAAAATACGGAAACCCGGGCAACGCAGGGTATGGAACAATTTTTGTTAACATCCTTTTAAAAATACGGAAACCCGGGCAACGCAGGGTATGGAACAATTTTTGTAAACATCCTTTTAAAAATACGGAAACCCGGGCAACGCAGGGTATGGAACAATTTTTGTAAACATCCTTTTAAAAATTCGGAAACCCGGGCAACACAGGGTATGGAACAATTTTTGTAAACATCCTTTTAAAAATACGGAAACCCGGGCAACGCAGGATATGGAACAATTTTTGTAAACATCCTTTTAAAAATACGGAAACCCGGGCAACGCAGGGTATGGAACAATTTTTGTAAACATCCTTTTAAAAATACCGAAACCCGGGCAACGCAGGGTATGGAACAATTTTTGTAAACATCCTTTTAAAAATACCGAAACCCGGGCAACGCAGGGTATGGAGCTCTCCTTTTTAATATGTAAGACATTGAATATCGAATGGCTGGCTGTAATTGGTGCCATTAGTGGAAGACCTTTCGCCTTTCTTAACCCCTGCTTCCTACCTCTGGGTGGGCTGGTGGGTTGGTGGGCTGGTGGGTTGGTGGGTTGGTGGGTTGGTTGGTTGGTAGGGATATTGAAGTTTTCCGCCGCGTAACTAATGGCGTACTAATAACAACGGCCCGTACCCGCTCTGCGGCGGAACGACTCGCTCCGAGCTACCTGCTACCTGCTACCTGCCGCCGCACGACGCAGTTGAACAACTTTTTAATTGTCATGGCTCGATTACAACTTGCGCCATTCGGTCAATCTTACTTCAGGACCTAAATTTGCTCGGATCGTTGCCGTGAATGTAAAAGTAATGATGCTTTGGCTGAGTATTCCTCCCTACTTTCACTTAATGCTCAATGGAACATGTTGTCACACTATGTTATTAGTTCTCATAAATAGTGTGTAAGCTCTGGCCAATGTAAAATTATTAATGTTTTAAAATCTTCTATTCGCTTTTTAAACACGAATTCTACGACTTTATTATAAATAGCTAAAAGCGTAATTGTAATTATCATTAAGATCTTTTAACCCTTGACAGTTTATCGTTCCAATCTAAATGCTTTCGCAGCCCCGGACATTATTTTAAAACGTCTTTTTTAATCTACCTTCATTATTTATGAAGTTTTTTTTGCCTTTTTTTTGTGCTTAATAAACAATGTTCAGGTAAAGGTAGCACAGAATTCCCTGAAATATTATTTGTTATTTTATTTATTTAAAGACCTACAACAATGTTGGATTCCCATGAGCTTTCAATTCAACTCATTTTGGGACTGTTCATTTTTGCTACATAATATTAAGTTTAGCAAAGTTTTCATGGCAAACGTGTGAATGAAAATATAAAAACAACAAATATATACGAGTATATGAACAATAGGAAAATGACGTGAATACGTTTATAAAGTTTATCATTAAAAATAATTTCACCCCTGTTCTCATAACCGGCGACACGTTGCTACAATAAAGCAGGTATGATAAGGCACATCCAGACCTCCTTATATTGCAGTATATCAATGCAACTGGTCCATTGCAGACATTCATCTTTGAGGGAGTCTTGGTGGCATCCTGATCCCCATTTCAAAGCCACCTCTTCCAAGAATTGTAGTAGCTGTGGTTTGAAGGCTTCATCGAATTGTAGAAATCTATCTCGACCTCTATAATGTGATTCCCACCACAAGAATCTGATTTCGGGAGAATTCACATCTCGTTTATCATCATATAAGTTTAATTTATAAAATAAAACAATAACTTTGTTTTATCACTTTATTATATTACTTCGCTTAGCGTATCTTGGCAGTCTAAACGAACAATGCACATGTGTTATGGATACAGGCTAGTGAAGCGCCGCGGGTGAGATCTAGTGCCTGTATTTTTATCGTGTGCTGATCTCCCACCCTTGGCCCTTCACTAGCCTGTTTGTATTAATCCATAACACATGTGCATCTTAGTTCATAGTTTGTTGTATACTGCCCTGAAGAAGCTACGGTAGTAGCGAAACCCGGTCGGCTAAAGTATAAATAAAAGTGATGTAAAACAAAGTTATTGTTTTATTTTATAAATTATAATGTCACATCACCAAGTTACCGCTTCATATGAAAATATATAAGTTTAATTTTGAATTTTTAGAACTCTAATTTTTATTATTTATTTTGACATTTATATTGGAACATTTGTATTATCATCAATTGAGGAACACGTAAGTTGAAATTGCATTATGTTTGCCTGGTCGATATTTATTCCTAGCTAGACATATTGCCTGTTTTAAGTAATCGGTATATGTGTAATGTGGTGGGTATCAAAATATCGAGTTGTAAGATGTTTTATTATTTTAACTTTATTGTTGAAACTCTTTTCGGTGGGTTCCTAAATTGTACTAGGAAACAAAAGGAAGTGAAGATATAGAAGAAAGAAAAAAGCAATCGAAGTTAAGTTTTAAATTTATGTTGGAATTAACCATGTACTATTAAATATTTAGATTAAAAAACTGTTAAGTTAATTTAAATATCACGATCTGTCTGGTGGTTATTAACTAAATTACAACCTTAAAAAAATATATATTTCACTACCACACAAGAGTTCCAACTGCTTCCAACTGTCTAGAGCAATTAAGACTATGGCAACCCCAATTGGGGTATGTTGTGAGGATATGGGAAGAGAATTGTAGGGAATTACCTGGCTATTCCGATCTGGCCACCAAACACGGCTATAGCCATTTCAAACAACGTTTTAATTATTTTTGTTCGGAAGTTTTATTTACTATGTACTTTTTCTATTTTTGATTTATTAAATTCGCTACCGGTTTCGACGTTCAAGCGTTCTTAAAAACTGTCGAAACCGGTAGCGAATTTAATAAATCAAAAATAGCAAAAGTACATAGTAAATAAAACTTCCAAACAAAGTGTCTAGAAATTGCAATATAGTGAATGCCGAAAAAATACAAGAAAGTTTTAATTCTTAATGATGGTCTTTCACCAGGGCGATTCTTAGAGTATCTTCCACTCTGGAACGTGGGCACATATACTCATTTGAATAATTGAATTAATTATGAAACCTATTACTAAAATAAAATTTACTCTCGCACGCCGGTATTTGAACCCGCCACCTCCGGATTTATAGTCGAGAACCTTACCCCTCGACCACGGAGCCCGTTTCGACCGAATCGTCTAGCTCACCTTTCTCATATGTTCAATATGTGAAAATGATTACATTTCCTTATTCTATCGCGCTGAAATTCAATTAATTACAGTTGCGAACGTCTCTCGTTTGAAAAAAAAACAACAATAAATTTCAGATAATCCTGTTGATCGTTTTTTCAACGACTTGATAAAATGTGTTTATGATCCCTGATATTGACATATGTATTAATTTAATTTTCCAACGTAGTTATAATTAATTGACGTTAAAATTAATTGGCAGCCAATTGATGAATTTTTTTTTGTCGATAATTGAAGTTAGTTAAAATATTATATTCATAATGATAATTACATGGTTATAAAATAGCAAACAGGAAAGTCTCGATTATCTCAGAATAACGTATTTAAACTTACCTCCTTGTATCTATTTTGACCGGACGGTGACTGAGTTCTCAAATTCGTCCTGTTTGTTTTTCTTTATTTATAAAAAAGTCTCATGGTGGCGATAAAATTAAGATTATTGTATTCTTTCTTATACCATTATTCTGTTAGTGGGTTAGCTACTATCATCTTAGACACCGGAAGGCCTAGTCTTGTTCTTTTTAAGGAAAATTCTTTATCCTTTTCCTTAGGCTTACATGCTTCTTGCTTAACTGCTGTATTCCGGAGAGATATAGAAAAAAATCCTAAACGGATAGTTAAGAGGTTTTACGAAAATACAAATTGATGAAATATCTAATGAATATAATGATAATCCATTTTTGTTTTATTTTTAAATATCATGAATACCGCTTTTATTTAAGAATTACGTTTTGAAAGAAGGTACCTATCTTACTGGCTAGTAATGACCTTTTCATCGTGTCACTACTTTTAAATGTGACATTTGCCGCCATGGTATATCTATGGCGATATATCTATGCCGCCGCCTGCAATTGTACACTGCTTTGTTTACGGTGCCGAAAATTTCAACTTCTTGTTTAATAATGTTATCTAACTAACAATGTTTAATGTTGTTTTTTGCTTATTAAACCTATGCAAATATTGATATTTTTTAATGAATGTCATTCGCTGAATGACATCTGTCATCCCAGAGAACTGGAACCGCAGTTAAGCAAAAAGTCTATGGAAAAGATATGGACTTTTCTGACTTGTTACATTTACGCTAAATAACCAAAAATAAGTCATTAAGTTATGAAGGCACCTAATAATTCAATTTTGTTCGAAATCCCACTAATTGATTTCTTGAAGCTAACAAACGATAAATACATGTGTGTATTTTTGTTAAGCTTCCTTCCTCAGAAAACATTATGCCGTGTCTAAAAATAAAAGGAAATTAAAAAAAGTACCTGCTCGCAAATACGCGAGAGTTCCAAGCCCCAGATTCGAGAAGTTGTTAAAAGTTTCTACCGCCGCTCATTCGCAGCCTGGCAGTAATTGGAATAATATAGGGACTAATAAAAATATATTGTATCGCCGGGAAAAAACACATCGAGCATTAAAGGAAATTGATTTCCCTTAACCCTCGTGTGAGGCCTGAACTAGGCCCCAGCTTTCAATAAATACGAAACAATTTACACTTTAAAAAATGGCCTCACCGAGGAACGTATACAAATGGGGGTGCAAGGATCGGGGTAAGTAATTGAGAGTTATTGTGTAGAAAGTGGAGAAGCTTTTTCCGTCCTTTATGAATTCTATTTGCTGCGAAGATGAGATGGACTCTGAGCCTGCAGAGGCGAGCGGGATGGACATATGATGGAAAACCTAAGTGACTAGGGGAAACACGCAAGAATAGTCATGTATGGTTTGGCAATAAAATATAGAAATTTAATTAAGTAAAATAGTATTTTTTTCATTACCGTGGTAATACCAAGATGCTCACTATGTTTTTGATATTTTTTCATTCATATATTCGAATATATGACGCGAATGTGAATGGAAGAAGAAGCCGGGGACGTCCAAGGAAGACGTGGCACGATCAAGTGAATCACATACTTGAGTCGGGCCATGTCAAAAGTCGGAATAACAGAAGAGAATGTATGAGGCGTTGTATGAATGTGAATGAAGCAAGAAGTGTATGCCAAGATCGAGTTGTTTGGCGGTCCGTCCTCTCTGCCTACCCCTGCGGGGAAACGGCGTGATGGTTAGTTAGTTAGTTAGTTAGTTATATTCGAATTGGAAAGTTCTTTTTAAAGACGTAAAACATAAAAATTAGTTTTTTTCGTTTATATGAATTATGTTTTTGATCTGTGAATTTGGTTATTTTTATTATTTTTTATATATCTAAAATCGAATGTATTGTTATTTCGATACATAAATTTCAGAAAATAGAAAAAATCACCTTTTCCGTGTAATTGTCTTCCTTGCAAATCGTTAAATGATAAATAAAAAAAAATGCAAAATGTGATCATCTCCATTTCTGAATTCAATTTGGTGAAAGTAAAAAAGAATACGCACTGACATTAATCTTCCTGTGAGCCATCTTGATGATATAATTTAAAACGTTTTAAACGATCGCAGCATCCTCATTATTTGTCCACTACAAAATTAAGTCGTAATATTTGCAAATTCGATACAAAGGCAGTGTGCGCTTTCCAGTATTTATAGGTGGGGACGGTGAATCCTCACAGAAATATGATGAGTTTGTGTACTCAAAAGGTATGTTAGCGAGATACGGAAATGCTGATAGAACATTAACCGAAGGGTGAATGCGGGTATTAAATTTAACGGAGGACTGGATGCAGTAGACACTAACATTACATTGTCAAAGAAAATGAGAATGGCGGTTATTTAACGACGTTCTGATTCATGGAATTAGTGGAGGAACTGCAAAACATGAGGCGTATATAGCGCTTAAGCCATCATATGACCGAGTTTATATTTAGAATATCCAAAATGAATGCATCACCCATTTAAGCATAATGATTTTTATTTTTTTTTACATTTTGCAAATAAAAATACAATGCAAAAAGTACCTATGAACAACTTTTTCGTAATTTTTCTTACAAGAGCCTGTTATTCAAAACCCAAATTTACAGTTAAGGTTACAAAATATGTATATATCTAACAAACAGCATAAATATTTCTCACGAATCTTACTCAAAAATATTTTTGAAAAATAAAATAAAAACATTAACGACAACAATAAATCGTACATTAAATAATATTTCCTTATTATCTAATACAAATAGCTTCTATAATTTCTTCAAACGATTGGTTTTCACTTTGTGGCATCATCATTAATTAAATAATATACTTTGTATTCACCACTTTATTAATATAAAGATATCTACATGTTTCGAAAGCGATGCTTTCTCCATCAGGAGAAACACTAAAAATAATAATGTCAAGTATAGACAAATGGTAAAAGTTAGAACACAATAGACAAATTATAAACATAAACAAAAATTGATTAAAGTAGGTATGTAATTAATCAAACATTTTAATAAAAAAATATTACAAAATAAAATTATTATAAAACATTGAATACTAAAATTATATTAGAAATTAAAAAAAAAATTATTATTAATATTAATATGAATAAAAAATCAAGAAAAAAAATGTAAATATCTTTATATTAATAAAGTGGTGAAAACAAAGTATATTATTTAATTCAGTTACAAATAGCTTCTTTCAGATTGCCAAGTTTTCAATATATTTATCAACTGTTTAATTTTAATACGGTTTTTTATTATTATTTTTTTTTATTTCAGCGGGTAACATATTTAAACAGCTAGGAATCATATGATCTAAAGTTCTATGTTCATATTTGTTTGCATGCTTAGGAACCATTAAAACTTCATTATAATTGTGACGAGTATTGTAAATGTGATCTAGTCTATTTGTATTATATGTAGGATTATTAATGTGTTGAAATATAATTTTGTATCACAAAATTGATCTTACTGAAATAATTTTGAGACTTATAAAAGTATGGAATATTACGCCTTTGTTCGTATAAACTTTTATGATCTAATAATTTAACCGATGATTTTAATTATTCGATTAAGCGGTGCTTGGATGGTTTGATGAAAGATATATCACAACTTTAATTTATATGTAACAAATAATAATAAAAATATATCATTGAGTTTGTTTGCTCGATAACATCGCTTGAAGCCCACTTATTTAGAAGTATTAATGTTGTCTTCCAGAGATTATGAATTAATAACATTTTGTTTTGATCATATTACAACAAAAATTTTTGTAATTAAATAAATAATGCAATTCTGTTTTTACGATTTGCCATTTGATTACAGTAGGTGAAGAGTGCATTATTTCCTTTTCTGCTTTACAAAATTGCATCATCTCGGTCAAAACACCTTCTGCTACGTACGGTAAAATTGTTCAAAAAAGATTCCTGCTTGTGTAGTGACGTGCGCTGTTTTAAATGATTGCCTGTACTTTTAATCGGATGTATTGGTTGCACCGATTACGGTTCAACTTGGATAGCATTATAGTTGGTTTGCACAATAATATGCATCCTTATATAAACCTACTCAATCGTAATCCATGCCTAGTCCATCGACTTTACCCGCCGCATTGTTCGTTGTGATTTCGTTCACTACGCATGAATTCGCACCCGCAACCCACTGCAATATTCGTATTGTGTCTCGTAATCGCCGCGATCTATCAGATTGTGATCCCACCGCAGACGAATATCATCTGTGTTTTTTATGTTGAACTTTTATTATTTACTTATGCGCTCAGTACATCGACAGCCAAAAAAGGTGCTTATGATGAAATAAGGATCAAAGGTAAGTCTTTGGATCCCATCTTACCCTTCCTATTTTACCCCTGCATTTTTGAGCAAGTCAATTGTAATTATTTAAATTGCGATAACTATAATTTATGATGTTTTAATAAGACAGTTGGCAACCCTGATCGGGGCTATACTTTATAAGATTCTTAAGAAATGCTTATTTTTTAGTTGTCTAAACATTTCACCAACCCTTGACTTATCTGGGCAAGCCTGAGGCGGGATAACATCCACGGCAGCAACCGTTTCCTTTTTATGCGGGGCCCGCGGGGAGGGATTCCCTTTCAATTGTTAGGCGATATTTTATGCAGTCATTCTAATTGGTCCGGAAGAGAACTAATGTTGCCCTCGGGATCTGGCCTCAGCCCTTTTTGCCGAGGTAAGGCGGGAGGCCCTATCCGCCCTAGCCGCCCCAGCCGCCCTGTCAGCCCTAGCCGCCGAAGCCGCCCTAGTCGCCGCCCTATCCTGCTTCTGCCGCCGAACAGTAGAGTTTTCAGTGCTGAAGGCACTTTGTAAAATGCCTTTTCTTAACCCGCTCAAGTCAACGCCGGCAATTCAAATTATAGGCAAAATCTATAATATCGAAACAATATTTGTTATCTAAATAAAAGCAGTCAATAATCTAATTGAGTTATTGCTACGATTAGGATTTGAACTCTGAAACTTTTCTGTAACAGAGTGACTGCTATAAATTACTCCCAATAACCGCCAATATTTAGATTGCTTTACTGATTGAGGGCACTACAAGACTGTCAAAAACGTTGAATCGAGAAGGAATAAGTGCAACACCTATCAATACCTAAAAAGGGCAAACCAATACAAGATTTAATTATTTAAACTCTTCTCTATTTTCTCCATTAAAGGCTTCTACCTTCTTCATCGGATTAACAGTTTGAAACCACTTTTTCTCACAGTAGTAAATCAAGTCATATCGTTGCCTGTCCGGATGTTATGTACATTGTTAAGTTTGATTATCCTTTGTAATAGTAGCATCACGCCTTTCGTCAGGAATACTGGTAGAACGCTGGTAGGTACAACAATAATTTAAAACGAATACGGAATAAAATCATTTGTGTGTCTAGAATTATTAAAAACATTGGCAACATTTCAACAATATTTTTCAAATTCCAATTGATGTTTCATAGAATTATTTAAAATTATTCGGGAACGTCTATGATATTCTTTTGAATCCAAAAAGAAAGCTTAATATTCTTGCATTCTAAATCTGCTGATATCGTATGTTAAACATAATAGAAAAGGAGATAGAATGAGTTTTATAAGAACGTGTCACTTGGTGGCAAATATGCCACTACGGGACTCTACTGAAATTGATGTTTCGTCGCAAATACGCCACTACGTAAAAAAAGGTGGTTTAATAGACCAATAATAAATGGCTTACCCATATTAAAATATGGAAAATTCAATTGTAACTTAATGCCACTAGATCATCGTATATTTTCGTCCTGCCACAACATAAAGCTTATAAATTGTTTCGATGTAATTATCCACTAATTACACACCTCGTGTTTCATCGTGAATCAGTTCGTGATTAGTGAAACCAATATTGTTTGTTGAGTACCGAAGTACGTACTTGATCGGTACTGATGAGGTTGTGACCAATAGTGTGAATTTTAGGTAAGGTTGCCATATTATATTGTCCAAATGGAGGATATGCCATTATTTTTCCAAATGATGAAATATAACCCCTCTTTTTTTGATTAACACTGCTTCAAAAATCCAAAAGTAAATCTCTCGATCCACTTCACGGGATTGATTATATTATACACGAATATTGTATCATGGACCTACGCTCTAAGTGTTACTTTATTCATTGTTTAAGGTTTTGCTTTAAAATAATCTAACGGCTCATGCACAATTCACTATTATGTAACATTTGATGAAAAAACTTGTTTTTGTTACAAATTATTATGAGCTTTAATATTTTTTTTTTAATTATTGGTTTAAAAGAGTACTTATTGTTACTAAGAGATTTTATCAATGATTTGTAAAAGTTTAATCGTACAAGAGTTCCTGCAAATTTCTGTACTAGCGGATGCATTTTTCCGCCACTGTTTGTCCTTCTTCTGATATCCTATTTACTTCAAAATGATTTTAAAATCCTTGTAGCTTTCTTCCACTTCAAACCGGTCTGAAGATGCCCGTTGTAAGGTGAGACCGGTCGGTTTTAAAGAAACACGTGGACACAAGTTATAAAGGTTATTATTTTTTTTTTAAATTGCATTTAAATAAATTTCCACAAATATAAATAACTATTCCCATCTCCATAATTCATAGTTTTATTTCCTCTATCGATTTTCTTTTCTCGTTGGTAGACCACAGATTTTTTTAGAAATTTAATATAAATCAAATTTAGTATTGTTATTATTAAGTTCTGCAAGTATTTTAGTTATTATTATTGTGACAGCTTGTTAACATACGGATTTGACCGGGGAAAGGCGGGAATGCGGGAGAAGAAGAGGAGGAAGGTTGGGTAGGTGCATTTACGGGAGACAGTGTGAGTGGAGGCTTACCCGGTGAGGGGTTTCTTCCAGGGAGCTCGGCTCGGGACTTTCGACTAGCTCAGAATCGGCAGGCCTCGGAGCTCTTCTGCAGGATCGTGAGCCGACAGGCGGTCTTATATTTGGGAATCAGACTCAATACTTTATCAAATGAAACACTCAAATGCTTTCAATCTCAGTAGTTTACTTGGAGAAAGGTACAGACATAGTAAATTTACTCAAGGGGAACAGGCTAACCTAAATCTCACAATAATGTTACGGGTAAACTCTCTCTCTGGAAATTCTCTACAACGGGCATGGTTAAATGTGATTTGAATAGAATACAACACAACGGAAGGGGAAAAGCAAGAGACAGCTCACGGTTTGTTGTGTAGAGGCGAGGAGTGTTTGGTGAAGGCGATTGCCGGTAGCGTAGCCGGAAGGGAATCCATCTTCAGACGTTAGGCGGGTTCCGGGCGACGTCTCATGTTTCAAGGGCAGGTCCGCGGGGAGAATGCTTCCAAGGCCAGGTCCACGCGGTGAATGCGAGTTCGAGCGAGCGCCGGGAAGCGGGGAATGATTTTTGCCGCTAGGGGTGCTGTTGTCTAATGAGCGGCTAGTTTTTATGGGTTATTTGCGTTATGTAACAAGCTGTTTCGGCGTTAAAGGCTACTCTCAACCTGTGGTTAATCCACATTGCAACGACTTATATGATTTTATTTACTCCCACCCATTTCTAATTTGGACGGTGTTTAAAGTTATGTATTACCTTTAAAACCGATTTAGTTACACAATAATTAAAATTCTCTATTCGGTGAGGTTTTTACATTTATAATGTATTAGACCACAGATATTCATTTCATTTCCGGCAACCCGGGCGTATATTGGCATATAATTTGATACAATTACATGTGCTTTACTCGTCTCACTAGACGATGTCTATTCTATATATCCTTTTATATATTTTGCTTTATTTTTTAATCATCCCGATTATCGAATTCTTCCGGAATAAACTGTCTTTTTTATGTCTTATCGGCCAGCTTATCCTAGTTCCAGTTACAACGAGTTCCAGCTGATTCGAGTTCCAGCTATACGAATTTCAGCTTCGCCACACAAGAAAGACCTGTAGCTAAAAGCTCTATCTGATGGAGTTTGCGGAAACGCCGTGTAGGATATAAACTTCAGGATTAGTTTTGGATGGAGCAGATCCTGACAGTAGAAACTTCCCGCACCATACACCAGAAAAGTAAACATTTTCCACGTTAAATCAACGTGCCCCCTTTAGCGATGCATCATTTTGAGAGCAAAATAAACCGTAAAATTCAAGGTAATCTCTTAAATTTCACGGTTCTCTTGGTGTATGTTTGAAACCTCTATCCCATTTTTTTTCAATCCCTTTTTCGTTAGCGAAAGACCTAGCCTCAGGCTTACTCAGTTTCAATTAATACCTTATTTTCCATAGAAATTTTCCTGACACCACCTTTTACTTATTGTGGCTTTTAAATGACATCATTTTCCATTCAACAGCAACTTTACTTATTAATTGTGTTTGTGTTTAATTCGTAGAACTGAATTTAATTTTTTTATAAATTTATGTTAATCAAATTTTATATTAATTTCTTGGAGTATTTTAGTTTTAATTTTTGTGATAGCTACTTCGGAGTTCAAGGGCATTTTTAAACTGTGGCTAATCCATACTGCGACGACTTACTTATTTGATTTTATTTACTTCCACCCAATACCAAAAAAAAAAATTAAACAAAAAAATAACTCGTACTTCGTAATAGCTTTTACAAGCAAATTCACACATTTATCATCTATGCATGTGTCAAAGTTTCAGAGCTCATGATGTAAATTACAATACGTACTGAAACTTATGTTAACCTGAAAAATCTAGACAAAAAA
>JAHDVE020006484.1:0-57935 GCA_022606495.2 Halesus radiatus | reverse complement strand
TTGGCGATATGCATTATTGTAGGACACTTTTAGCTTATGCCATTGGGATGCAGTGTAATCTACTCACAGTTATGATATACAGAGATGTGCAGAATGCGTTGAACAGAATTATTTTGGTAGAAGGAATAGTTGGCGATATGCATTATTGTAGGACACTTTTAGCTTATGCCATTGGGATGCAGTGTAATCTACTCACAGTTATGATATACAGAGATGTGCAGAATGCGTTGAACAGAATTATTTTGACGTTTGTGTTGCAAAAGTGAAAACGCCTTGACATCATACCTGCTCAACGGATACCGCCCTGGTTTGTCTCTCCATATCCTCAATGTCTTTCAGGTCATCTGTGATAATATATCCTAAGTATTTTACGCTGCCAACATGTATTTTCCTTCCCCCTAGCAATAGCATGAGTTCGTTTTTACATTGAGAAACCATGAGATTGATTTGAACGTGTTATGTACAAGGTTGTTGTTTTTTTTGCATAATCTTCACTAATACGGAGTAGTTTCTTTAGTGCGCTAGGAGATGGTGCTAAAAGAACCATATCACCTGGATAAGTAATATTATTCAAACACACTCCTTAAACATGGCGACCTATTTTTGCGTTATCAAGTCTTTGAAATAATCCATCAGTGTAGATGTTATAGAGAACCAGAGACATGTTTCCTCCTTGCCTTATGCCACATTTCAAATTAAATGGGTTGGAAAACTCTCCAGACCATTTCACGACATTTTCTTGATGTGCTTTATGTAAATTGAATTTGCACGTGAAACCGGCATCATTTAAAAAAAAAGATATTTATTATGTACGAGTATAATTAATAAAGTTGTTTACATGATAATAATAGAAGGTATGAAAATAAAAAAAATGTGTATGTTTTTTTTTTTTTAAATATATTTACTTTAGTTTCTTTTGTAAATTAGTACCTCACTAATTGAGAAATTCTCGTGTTTAGAGAGGGAGTACTATTGCGGTTTGTTCTACGTATGTTTCATTGCAAGACTATCATGAACATTGATATTCTGGTGCCTATACACTAATTGCTTACAAAAAAAAAAATTAGAAGGATAAATTTTTTTTCAGCTTGTATTTCTTTAGGAATGGCTGAGTATGAGTATGATGTTGTATTAATTAGATACTATAATATGTGTCCGTATCTTGCTAGTTCACTTTTTGGATGTATTCCCGATGAAGGGCGACTAACGAGAATCTGCTGACGTTGCTCCAGTTGATGAGTTGCATACAAAATCCCCAGCGTTATGCACTCCACAATCGGCTGCCGTATTTAAGATTTTCAAAAAGCTCTCTGAATGTGAGAAGCTCAATCATGCAGGAACTGCATATAAGTGTTTCATCAAAATATCAAGTTTATTTTTATTTTATTACAAAAAAGGTTTATTTTCTAGGTACATAGGAAATAAATCTTATTTAAAAAAATATCTTAACTTATATATAATTATATGCAAGGATAATTGTACATAAGTTAATGAGTAGTCTGCAAGTTTGTTGCCTGTTGTATGCTGATGATGCGGTGCTGATTGCTAACAGTATGGAAGATCTACAGTCCCTCGTCTCTAGGATGAACGAAGTATGTATGAAGAATGAGCTAATGATGAATGTAAATAAGTCCAAAGTCATGGTGTTTGAAAGAGAGAGTACGAAAACAGTATGCAATATAGTTGTGAATGATGAATACTTGGAGCAGGTCGAAGAATTTGTATATTTGGGAAGTATGTTTACGAGAGATAGAAAGACTGATAGGGATATTGAAAGAAGGGTGAATGCAGGAAAGTCCATTAACGGAGGACTGAATGCGGTTGGCGCAAACAAAAAGTTGTTCAAAGAAGCGAAGCTAGCAGTCAACAATGGAGTGCTCATACCAACGCTGATGTATGGCAGTGAGGCATGGAACTGGCAGAGGAAGGATGAAAGTACACTGAATGCTGTAGAAATGAGATCTCTGAGACGAATGTGTGGTAAAACCATGTATGATCGTGTGAAAAATGTTGAGATTCGTAAAGAATGCAAGGCTTATGTAAGCGTAGTGAGCAAGATTAAGAAAGGGACGCTTAGATGGTTTGGGCATGTAGAGCGAATGAACGCAGAGAGGAGTGTAAGGAGAATATATGACGCGAATGTGAATGGAAGAAGAAGCCGGGTACGCCCGAGGAAGACATGGCACGATCAAGTGAATCAAATACTCGAGTCGGGTCATGTCAGAAGTCGGAATAACAGAAGAGAATGTATGAGGCGTTATATGAATGTGAATGAAGCAAGAAGTGCATGCCATGATCGAGTTGTTTGGCTATCCGTCCTCGCTGCCTAACCCTGCGGGGAAACGGCCTGATGGTTAGTTAGTTAGTTAGTTATTAACTTATAATTAATATGGAGTTCTACAAATTGAACTTGAAAATAATATATAATAACTATTTATTAAAAATGGTACGTACCTACTTCATGAAAATGAAGCAACGTCATAAAAGTACAATTTTACGAAAAAACTATATCATGTAAAAGTACAAATATTAAAAAAAGCAAGAAAATATACACTAAATAACCTAATTTAATAGAATTATTAATTAACATACAAATTACATGCATGCAAATTAAAACCACAATTTAAAATATTCACGATTAGCGGACTCACTTCGATTAACATTTTAGGTATTATAATATAAAAATATACATATAGTACATATAGTATTGTTCTATTCGTCACTTTTTTCAGACTTTGCCAGCCAGTCAAAAATCGACCCAAGCGCCCTATCCACGCGAAACACCTTAAGGTTGGTTTTCGCTCATTTTGACCTGCACGAAATTTCAGGGGAAAATAGACCTTCCGCTTCTAGAATTTCAAAGAAAGCAAGGCTCAGAATGGGTCAAATCCCGATTCCGCTTAGTCTGTCTCCCCAAATTCGACTGAACTCCCGTAGAGTTTAGAACACCGCGAGGGTCATATTGGCTGGCCAAGCCTGAAAATCGTCTAATCGAGTCGGCCATCTTTCTATCAAAAATATGGAGAAAAAAATCTCTTTCGCCGTCCGTCACGGAAAATTCTAATGCTTACAAAATATTGACCGGGGAGCTTAAATAAATGGACAATATCCACTAAAACAGATGTAGGTAGGTTTATAAATAGTTAGATATCCGGCATTGCCTGAAAATAGTTAATAATAATCCATCAAACTTTTGACATTTCCAAAATCGGATTAAACGACGTGTTATTGATTAAAAAGAAGAATTTTTTTTTTAGTGGCGATTCTAGCGGTGAAAACTAGAACTACATTGAAATCCGTAAGGAAAAAAAAAAAAAAAAACAACTGGCGCTAATTCTACCTTCAAAATCGGTAAGGTCGGTCGCTACGAACGTTCGCGTAGTGAAATTGTATTTTTCAAATCGAGATTTATTGTGTTTTTTTTTCATTTATTCATTCATTTATTACGTTTAGAGTGTCGGCGTTTGCGAATTCAAAATTCGTACACATGACCGATATTAAAAAAAAATATATATTTAAAAATGACAACTTTTGTTTTTTTTTTTGTAAATTGTTTTTATTCAATTTATATTCGTTGAAAATTAATCGGTCTGTGTTGAAACACCCCGGGCATTTATGAATAAATTGGTTTGAGCCAATCAGGAGCCGAGGGAAAAATGATACCATCACTATGAGAAAACGCAGGCTATCGAATAAATACAATTTAATTAAAGGGTGGGTAATGAATTTGTCGGGTACCTACCGGGATAGTATGAAATGAGATTATTTTGAATGTAATTTAATAATTTATTGAGAAAATGCATTTGCTAAAATAAAATCAACATTTTATTTCATGAGTTGGTGATTTTCCGAACACCACGGCGCTGTAAAAATAATATTATTTACATCATTATTATTATTAGTACCTACCCGATTAATACTGATATACACATCAGAGATATACTAGGAACTCGGTGATGGTAAAAAATCATTAAAAATGCGTTTATTGAGAGAAAACGAAATTTTTTTTACGAAATAAAAAAAAATATTATTTAGCGCTGTTTCGTTTCCTTACACCTCGAACATAGCAGTTAGGTCTTTTTTTGCGAGATATGGTTCATACTTTTAAGGGAAAATATTATTTTAAACACTGTAAGTATTGAAATAAAATGACTAGGGGTGGGGTAGGATAAGGGGTAAGAGCAGGGGTAGGGGTAGGGGTAGGGATAGAAGATATGGGTATCAAACTGAGTGTCTCCACTTACGCAATCCGATTGGCGCAATGAAAAATTTCGCATTAAACTCCTAGGCCCTATTTCGCGAAAAAAAACTGTATAGAAAAAAATAAAATTCTCTTCTTTTCTTTAAATACTTAAGCGGGGTAGTCATAGGGTGGGAGTTGGATAGATGTAGGAGAGTAGGAGTAGGGTAGGTGTAGTTGTAGGACTAGGAGTAGGAGTAGGAGTAGGAGTAGGAGTAGGCGTAGGAGTAGGAGTAGGAGTAGGGGTAGGAGTAGGAGTAGGAGTAGGGGTAGGAGTAGGAGTAGGAGTAGGAGTAGGAGTAGGAGTAGGAGTAGGAGTAGGAGTAGGAGTAGGAGTAGGAGTAGGAGTAGGAGTAGGAGTAGGAATATTTAACTTCTACTATTTTATCATTACAGAATATAAACATGTAAAATGTTTCCATTCTGTATACCCACTATAGCAACTGCATAAAATAATAATGCTTGGTATTAGCCAAACCCTTTGTAAATATATCTGCTGGCATTTCAGCCGTTTCCAAATATTTCACTTCTACTATTTTATCATTACAGAATATAAACATGTTAAATGTTTCCATCCTGTATACCCACTATAGCAACTGCATAAAATAATAATGCTTGGTATTAGCCAAACCCTTTGTAAATATATCTGCTGGCATTTCAGCTCTTTCCAAATATTTCATTTCGACTATTTTATCATTTACACATTCTTTACAAAAATGGTATCGTATGTCAATGTGCTTAGTTCTTTTATTAAAGCTATTATTTGAAGACAGCTTAAGTGCACCCTGATTATCATTAAATAAAGATATGGTGTATGACTCGTTAGTTATTTCTTTTAACAAATTACTTAAATAAATAGCTTCTCTACAAGCTTCGGCTACACCAATGTACTCAGCTTCAGTGCTCGAAAGAGCAACTGTTATTTGCTTCTTTGCTTCCCAAGAAATAACACATCCAACTAAACTATAACATAGACCTGTATAAGACCTACGATCAATGATATTGCTTCCCCAATCTGCATCACCAAATCCTTCTAATTTTGAATTACCACATCTAGTATATTTCAATCCAAAATGTTTAGTTTTCTTAAGATATTTTAAAATTCGTTTAGCATATAACCAAGTTTCCTGGTTATAGCAATTGTTAAATTGACTCAGAAAACTTACTGCAAAAGCTATATCAGGTCTTGTTAACACCGCCAAATACATAAGTCCGCCAATGAGCTGCTGATAAGGTATTTGACTTTCACAATTTTTATTTTCTTTGTTAATATTCAATTTAGCCTCTAAAGATGTATCTGCTACTTTACAATCTGCCATGTTAAATCTATTTAGCAACTGATTAACATAATTCTCCTGGCTTAAGGTAACTGTACCATTAACTTTGTCAACATTAACACTGTGATGAATTCGAGTCTTAGCAGGAAAATCTTTTTTTTTTATACTTTAAAATAATTCATGTAAATTTAGAGTCTCGAAGGATAAGGGAGCGTTGCACATCTTAGAACGGTTTCGAGGTGGCTGAAAGGAAAGTACCAGAGCTTCATAGAACTCATAGAAGGAGAATTTATTGTAAAAACATTCCTTAATAATGAATTATGACTTGTGACTTGTGAATCCTAAACAAACATATCGAAAGCGACGATAACGGGATTATACAAAAACGAACACTTGAAAAGAATACATGTGAATGTTATAGACTGGGTTACAAGGTTAAGGACCCCGAAATATCCCAGTGACGGCGGGTGGCATAAACTCGGCGATGGAAAAGTATCCGAAATAATCGTTGATTGGATTGGAGAGTTGTGCAATTTCGGCGTGAATTACGTATTTGGAAAGGGGGAAGCAGATAGGAACATTGTCTAGATTACCATTTTGGGTAAATATAATGATTTACAAGCATATTAATTGACATACTAAATAGAATCAACACGGTGTAGTTGATTTTAAAAATTAACTAGTTGCTATGGTTCGAAACCGCAAACTAGTGCCTCACCTAAAATACCTAAAACAAATTAAATAAGGATTTTTCAACGACCCGAGTATAAGTCTTGGAGACGCCACTGTAATCGGTAACAGTTAAAATGAAAATGAATCTGCGACGCGTTGAAAGATGGACGTGGTTTGTTTCGGGCTAAGACATAATGTTAGAGAATCTCAAGGGTTTTGGATGGATAATAGTCACACTCTACCCTAGGCTGCAGGTAGTAAATTATCAAAGTTATGATGGTATGAAGGCGAGAATTCTTCTTTTATGGGAGGGTGATAAATTAGGTACCAACGTTTAAAGCAAGGTGTTGAAATAATGAAGTTACCGAGGCACGTTGAAGAATTAAATAATGTGACATCTCTAAGAAACAGGAATTAATTATTGATTTTAGAAATGAGTTGGGATTCTACCCATCCCTAGGACTGAAGATAATAAATTATCGAGTTAGTGACGAAATTGTTATGAATAATATATCCAGATGCGCATTGAGAGACCAGTGTGCTTGCTTTGTTAATATCTTCTCGAATCTTTGTATGCGAGGAAATATCAAAAACTTATATAAGTAAGTAGTTCGATCTTGAATGCGATTCTGTGTCTAGCGCAACTGGGAAGCTGTATTTTATTCTGCATTCAGATTTACGGTTTTGTGAGGAATGGAGTAGGATATAGGTATAGTCTTGATGACTTCGATTATGAAATTGAGCTTACCTAGGTTTAAGTCACTAGCTGCAGGTCCAAGTTGTCGTTATCTATATAACTCTTAGATGTAAATCACTAATTATAAGCCAGAATTAGGAAATTTCTAAGCTGTAAGCCATTAGTAATAAAACTAATATGTAAATCATTAGATATAGTCTAAGCGATAGGGTATATATGGTGGAAGTGGCCCATTTGTTATTGTTATTATTGTTGCCTGAGCGGATTTCTAAACAGGAACGGTACCTATTTTGGTTCGATAGTGGGATCAAACAGTAAGTAAATATCTTACTCAGAATAGTTGGTTTATAGGAGATAATTTAAAAGAATTATAAATTCGTTTAAGTTGGCGAAGGATACCTAGTACGGACCTGTGCGACGAATAACGGGAAGATAGTCGGTTTTTTTGGAGAGTTGGGGAGAAGGTAGGTAGTCGATTCGGAGGAGTGATATAGTGAGTTTTAGATAGTCAGAGAGGGTGGTTGTTTTAATTTGATAAGGGAGGACGGTCGGTCTTAGATAGGCAGAGAAAGGGGAGCGTTTTTTAGAAGACGGGAGCGAATGTGGTGGTGTTTTTATGAAGGAGTCTGTACTAGAGGTTGCATGGTTTTTTGCATGCATAAAAAATACGTGATAGTGGTAGTTGTTTTGCGGGTTTTGTGTGTGAAATTAAACTAAAAAATTTGGATATGCACTAAGAAGTAGGGTAAGTTTTATTAATTTACTAACAAGTACATTAACCCGTTTCCTAACATTTGAAAATCCAATAACGTTAGGGAGTTAGTCGCGGAATACGTCGAGCGAGGAAATATTAAATTACGTGCTGGCCGATTTTAAGTAATTGTTTTGTTTTTGGACTTAGGAAGTTTCATTTGATTTGTTTCTTACAATTAAATAAAGTTTTAAATAAATTCTTTTAAATAGTTGTTGGATTGATTCAACAATAGTTTGATTTAATTCAATAATAGTTTGATAAATATTGAAGTTTCTAAAATTCATTATAATTAAGTTGATACTAAAAATTACTTCTGTGAATTAATTAAAATTGGTGGTTTTAAGTGAAATTATAATAATCGAAAGTGTTTATAAATAAAGTGTTTGAATTGAAGTTGATTGGAGTTCGTCGCGAAATAAGTCGGAAGAAATAGTTGATTACGGGCGTATCGGTATTTAAGTAATTAAGAGTGGGTTTTTTCTGGACTTCAAAAATTTCATCTTAAAATAAATAAAGTGATTTTGTGTTCAAATTAATAATAATTTATTTATTAAAATTTTCTTAAAGGCAGTTCGTCTCGAGTTGATACGTCGTTAATTGCGTGCGGAGTGATTAAAAAGTGTTTTTTCTGGACTTCAAAAATTTCATCTTAAAATAAATAAAATATTTGTGTTTAAATTAATATTAAAATTTTCTTAAAGGCAGTTCGTCTCGAGTTGATACGTCGTTAATTGCGTGCGGAGTGATTAAAAAGTGTTTTTCCTGGACTTCAAAAATTTCGTCTTCTAATAAATAAAGTGTTAAAATAAATTCTCTTGTTGATCTAATACAATAATAGTTTCATAAATAGTGAAATTTCCTAAAAATTAATAATACTTAAATTACGTTGAAGATTCTAAAAGTTGCAATTAAAGTTGATAACAATATATTTGATTTAATTTTCTCAAAATTATTAGAGCAATGTGATAATAATAATAATTTAATAAATATTGAAAAATTTCTATAATTAATAAAGTTATTTGTTTAAAGATTTTTAAAATTAGCTTCTGTGAATTAATTAAAATTGTTTAAATGAAATGTGATTTAATTCATATTTTATGTTGAACTGAATTTATTACGAGTTTAAGAAAAATTAAATATAATTGCGTTTAAAATAATTTAGTGAAAGTTTAAAACAGCTGAGTCTTAGTTTCATATAATTCATTTTTAATACCTAGCGTGGGATTAATTTCGTCAAAGAAAAATAATAAAGTTCTAAAATATTACCAAGCGTTCGGTTTACGGATTTAATTAATAGTTAGTAAAGAGAATTACGTGAGTACAAAGAATAAAATAGGAAAATTAAACAACAAAAATTTAAATATTATCTAATAATATTTGGATTTAGAGATCATTAAATTTGAAGAAATAGTACAAATCGGTAGATCACGAATTGAAATTAGGAAACACTAGATTGTATTAAGTAAATATTTCTAACTTAGATTAAACATTCCAGGCAGGGAAGTTCAATATTTTCTGAATCTTCATATTGGCGTGTATAACCCGTCTGGAAAAATTATGAATTTGTCGGAATTCAGGTGAGTCAATTTAAAATACAAGTTTTCAGGTTCTCCCGGGGAAGGCGAGGACGGAGACATGAATTATATTTCTAATGATGTATAAGCGCACATATTATATGTATGTATATATGTATATATATATATGATTATATTTACTGTTTAATATATAGGTCAATACTATACGACCGTTATCTATCATGAGTGAATGTTTTGTATACTTGATCAAAGCCGTTCTAATCAAATATTTGTGTTCAAGTACATTTTATGATACCCAGCGGGTACATCTTCCTTGATAAGATATTTTACGATAAACCTTTCCTTTCGCATTGAATTATAATTAAACTAGTACTATAGATAATTCAATTGTCTCACTCATTACCAGCACTTGACTTTTAAATATTCAAAAATACCTATTTTTTTCCATAAATACATTTAAGTATTTATAAAAATTTCCGGTAGATACCTACCTGTATAATTGTCTTTTATTGAGTTGACTCATAAACAACAACTTCAGAACATCTTATTGACTTTCACTTTGGATCCCGTGTGCGTTGGCTAAGGGGTTAAACGAGTGAAATCGTCTGAAGCTCTCTATCACGTGGAGGACGGAGAAGGGAACGAAATACCAGTCTGGCTTCACCTAATTATCCCTCGTGGACAAAGAACCAGACTTGTTGAATGTTGAGGATATCCGTCGCTTCCAGAGGGTGGACCTGGTTTCCTACCATCCTGACGTTGGTGAGTTATTTTCCCAGAAGCGTCGACATTTAGGGTGTTTGAGGGGACTCGCATTCCGAGGTGTCATGGATCGATGCCTATCTTTGACGATGTTCGATGACAAGGTGACATTTTCACAGTAGGGTATGATAGGAGGGAACGATAATTGTCCATGGGCTTTCCTACCTGTTTTTCTGCGAGACGAAGGGACATGAGAGACAGTTTATTCGCTGACCGCTTTCCCGATGTACGTGTGTATTTTCCTAGGTGTATAGTGAAATAACTTCGGCTAAAAACTTGGCCTTTACTAAGAGTATGTATGTGTGTATGGATATATATATATATATGAAATGTATAATGTATCTATCAAATCTATATGGCCGTTATTTATTTTATCTTTATTTATATACAACGTTTAATATGTATATATATAAAACCAATTATTATATTTATGTATATTTCCTATAAAAACAATTTATTTTATTAATATATATATTTTCCTAACATATAAATTCAAAACTAACGTTACTAAAATTACCAACAACCCAAACGATTTTTATTAATTCAAAGATCGTTATCATTCTAAAACAAACCAATGAATCCTAATTGTTATGCTTCCTGACGGGGGTCTCTGACACTTAATAACTGTCGCATATCTCAATGACACACATCCTCGACTGTTATTAAAACTAGGTCAACATTCCAAACCACACCCTCTTTTATCAAAGTATGTAGATACGTTTAAGTATGTATATATTCGAATTTCAGTACATCTTACGAAGAATAAGTACTTTAACAAACGTCGACATTTAATTGAAAAATAACTATCATCTTTTGCGATGAACTATCATCTTTTAGAAATCACGTATTTGTAGTTTGCGTACATACATATTTTTATAGCGCCATTTTCATGGAAAGATTCAATTCAAAGGCGCTCCACACCCGTTCGAACATATTGATGAATTCAACAGAACAAACAAAAACCCACATTATTAGAATTGTCAAAATAAGCATAATCATTCGTCGACAATACGTTCCCAAGTTATGTTATAAAATTAATTTTATCTTCGACTTAGGTTTTCAAGGTTCAGGCCTTGCAAATTTTGGGCCTTTTGGAGTCCCACCTTTTCTCCAAACAAAAATCAATTTACAG
Organism: Halesus radiatus; assembly: GCA_022606495.2. Classification (NCBI taxonomy): domain Eukaryota; kingdom Metazoa; phylum Arthropoda; class Insecta; order Trichoptera; family Limnephilidae; genus Halesus; species Halesus radiatus. The sequence goes on along the minus strand of JAHDVE020006484.1, from coordinate 46,866 downwards.
TTAAATTCAAACTACATGAGATAGCAGGGTTTCATTAAATCAACCTGTCAACCAAACCAAAAGTAATATATTATGTGTATTGTATTATCACTTTTATGTATATTCATATGTAGTATATCTGAATATCTGGCACAGATTCACGACCTGTGTTGGAGATGTCAGATCCACAATTTTCTGGGAAAACTGGAGTATTGTGGATTATAAAGACTCGTATTGTTTACATATATTTATAATTTGTACCTATCGATTGGGCAGAAATAATTGCTGATTTAAGCGTGGTTATCTCTGAACTTTTGATGCGGAGGACGGCCTTTCAACCCGGACTTTGCAAAAATTCGCAAGTATCTATTGTTGTTTGACGAGGGGACGGAACCGGTTTGATCTCCTTTAAATGTAACTGTCTGGAGGACGGGAATTCGGAGGGTCTTGGACCCATGGATAAGGAAGGTGCTCTTTCCGTCGCGGTACAGGGGATGACCAATAGCGCACGAACTAAAAGAAGAGGTTACGTATACCGTTTGGTCAGGCTGTGCGTCTGTGAGGAAGGGGTTACCAACCGGAAACGTGGCCATCCGAGTACTTTAGGGGTTGGTCTGGAGCCGAATTGCAGCAAAACAAACCGTATTCGATCACTCGTCACAACAAAAGCTGTGAAAACTAAAACCTAATCATATAATTTTCCCAAATTTAGGAGAGGATGGAGATGGCGCCAAAACAAGTAAAACTGTACCTTTTAACCATGAAATTTATTGAAACTAACCCATGTAGAATAACACTTAGTACGATGAGGAAAGTCGATAATACTGTGATCATTACATTTATGTATACCAAATTTAAAATTGAAACTACGTCGTATTATATAGATCAGGAATAGTGCAATTAGTATAGCCTAGAAGCTAAGTTTTCCCATTAAAACTCACGATAGAAAGAAAATAGAAAATTTAGGGGTAAAGTTAGGAAAATGTTAGTCTTCCCATAGGAAATTAACGTAGATTGCATAGTAGAATAATAATAGAGAGTTCAGAACATTAAAGTCTAAGATAGGAATGTTAGGAATACGAATTCTGTCAATGGTATGCGAGAGTTTGCCTACGCTACAAAGAATAGGGGTTACCACAAAATAAGACCTTGTTTTTCCAATAGTCTGAACCAAAAATCAGAACACAACGTAGACTCCGGAAAAGCTTGGGAAATTGACCACATTGGAGTGCAAAAATTACCGTGAAAATTAAGAAAATCGGAAACACTCGAATGTTAGCATAGGGCTAGACGTTACACGCTGGCCGAGGAGGAGAAAAACCTCAAATTGAAAGGAAAACTACAAAGGGTTTTCCGATCACATTAGTTAGGAAAATTTAAGGCAGCAGTAGAGGAGTCATCTTAAACCGGTGGCGCGAACGGAGGTCTATTGCTAAATTAAATCATAAACGAAGGAAGGGCGGGCCATCACATCTTTAAAGCCTAGTGGGGGGGGGGGGGGCATCTCAATACTTACAAAAACTGTTATTAAAAATAGCAGCGATAAAAATGTGGGATGAACCTGGCTATTTTGATTTGATCACATTTAATTTGTTACATGTCTGGAATAATAATTTGACTATCGTAATTTGCAAATTCAAGAAGTAGAGCTTTTCTATCTATACATAAAAAATATAATAGTCAACTTATTGAATGTCACAAAACACAATAGAAAATACATTCTTTATTACAATCCCACATACTCGTATTCCCATAGACACGATCATGCTCATTCACGACACTACCCTTTGGCCTCTAACATTTTATAAAATTCTCCTAGAAACAAGAAGGGAAATCAGATCGATTTGGAAGCCTTTTCGATTTCATCCTTTGACCTAACTAATTCAAACCGCCCCAAGTCAACAGTGGGAGAAACTTTCGAGCGGCGAAATACAAACTTAATCAAGTGAACCGTAAAAAGGTCCCGAAATGATCGATATTGAATTGTCGAAAGTGAGAATTTACTAGTCAGATAATAGAATGCTGCGAAGCGAAAAGATACTGAACGGTTTAGAAAATATTAGATGAGAATATTTATTTGTACCCATTTAGCTTAAAATATATTCTTATGAGGTAAAGTGGTATATGTTAGGTATTAGTATCCTTGCCTAAAGACGGAAAGCTGCTTTACTGAAAATAATGACCTATGACCTCTTGAAAAATCAACTCCCCCTTGACAACAATGAACCTAAACCTTTACATATAAAAAGACAGATTAATTTTACTGGAACAACTAGAGATAAGCAAAAGAACAAATGATCCCAATATAACGTTGATCATTAAGGGGGGGGGGACACATTTCAACTATAAATGCCTCAGAGAATAAAGAACTTCAATTATTACAATTGGTTACCAAGTAAATCGTTTTTTCACCGAAAATTTAAATAAATCTTTTCTAACACCTGAAAAACAAAATTGGGTAAGGATAAATAAAATCATATAAATAACCCATCTTAATTTGGCCCATCCACGATTTGGAAATGTCTTTGAACGCCGAAACAGATGTCACAATAATAAAATTAAAAAAACTAAAATGCTTTCAGAACTAAATAATAGCCTTAGTAAATTTCATTTACTTTAAATAAAAAAAAAATTAAAAAATAAACCGAATTCTGCGAAATAAATACATTAAGAATTAATATATTATAACCTCTTGAGCGGTCACTTCAGAAATCCAGAGATTTTAGAATAAATTACCCATTATGTCCCTAACAATTTTACTAGAGCAGGCGTACTCTTTCCTTGTTCCGAGATGCAGAACTAATGTACCATTAGTAATGCCCCTCGGAAGAATCATCCTGATCTAAAATGAACTAACCTCTGGTTTCGACATTTTCCAAGGGAATATTGTTCAGTTTAAAATGCTACTTGGAATGTAACGAGTATTTCCTAACACCGTAATATACATTTTGTTAATTGGAATATGTCTTTGGAAAAGTGCATGAAGAAGTAAATAAATCTGATTACTACAACGAGAACGCGTAATTTACCAAGTGTAAAAAAAATTATCTTATGTTAAACTACTATGACGTAATGATTCACGATGGCGAGCAAGTGTAAGTCACTTAACGGAATGGCTCCGGCTTACTTATCGGAACTTTGAATAATTACTAAATACTTCTGAAAATACCAAATTAAGGCAGTCCACCTTTAGGTAAGCAGCGCCATCAGCTATCGGGAGGTTGAAGGAACCAAAGCGCACACCTGATACTAAGTTCGGTGATCGTGCTTTCGGAGTATCGGGACCTAAAGTCTGGAATGAACTGCCGCATGACAAGACAGAATTCAAAACTAAACTTAAAACTCATCTTTTCAGACAATCATATCCATAAATTGACACAGCCCGCAACACTCTAAATAACTAAATGCGTAAAAAAAAGTAAATATCTACCAAAAGCTTTTTAAGGTCATTTTACAAATATTCTAGAGTCCAATAAATTATAAATATTTCAAATAAATACCAACTGTTCTTGTCCCACCAATATTCTAATAAATGTAACATCAATAGAAAAGGAGGATAAAATAGCAACTGTAAAAATCATATCTTCTCTAAATATAAATTTTTTAATAAAACTGTATCCATCTATAGCGACAAGAATGTTTGTGCATTCATATATGTAACTTTTTTATAATCGCATCTACCTACATTTCGTATCTACTTTATAACAGTTTTCTTATGATCGTATATAACAGATATTCTCCAATGTGCACTTTAAAATTTATCGTTTATTGTATCACCTTTATATAAAAGCCATTTTTAGGCATATGAATAAATAAAACAGGTATGATTATGTATTACTCTTTTTCTTGTATTTTGGTTTGTTGTCACTTTGTGGTTGAACATAATATATGAAATTAAACAGTAATTTTACATCTCTCCCTTAATTTTATTTTAAAATTATCAGCTATCTGTTTCGCTTTAAGAAAGTTTCATTGGGATAGTATATTAAAACTGATAAGAGTATTATTCAAATTATTAAAATCACATACCACCATAAATAAATTATCACCAGATGGCAGAAAAATTCACCAAGAAATAATATGTCTATTTCTAACGAGGGAGCCTTATTTAAAGATAGAGTAGGCAGTTTAATTGAGCCATACGAGTCAAAAGTAGCCCATTCTAAAATATTACTCTATTGTACTTCAAGACTGACATGTGTTCTGTAAAAACTTAAGTAAATTATTCTTCTTCAAAAGTCAAATTTTGAACATAGGTCTCCATAATTTTTTTCTAGATTTGCCGATCCTGAAACTTGCGGTCTTCTTCACATCGTTAGCCTATCAAATCTGTATTAAGATCTATTTACATCTACCAGCACTGCACAGTACATTACAGTACAGTACAGACACGACAACATTAGTTCCATTCATATTACAGCGTACGTAAACGTAACGTATCCGTATATGCACGGATTAGCACCTACTATACACTAGAATATGTTGACGTTGCTGGTGGCCATTAGACGTCCACGCCTGCGCAGTTAGTATGAACACATACCGTTCGCATCGCCATCAGTTGGCCTCATTAGACGCAGTTATTTCTAAAACCGAGAAGATAGATTACGATAAATTGATTGAATTGGTCATGGAAAATATGTTATAAGATAATAATAAACATGAGAATAAAATCCATCAAAATGTTCTAGCTGACAATATCGCGCGGTACTGGTCCGTGGACGTGCGGGTACGTTAAGCTTACGTACGCTGTAATATGAATGTGTTCATAGATAATGTATGCAACTAATACTGTCGTTTTTGCGCTCTACTGTTCTGCTCTGTGCGGAGCTGATAGATGTGAACAGACCTTAAGTCGTGCTACGTGTTCAGAATAATTTCCATTTCTTCGCTTAAAACAGTAATAAAAAAAATCATTTTTTGGTATCCCTTATATCGCTTAACGTATAGTCACCATCATCCACGTGTCTCCCTACCCGCACTCTTCTTCCTCAACAATATCAATTGCGCTCGATAGCACATGCCACAAACAATAACGTGTTCTCACCCGTGCGAGCAGCAAATGTCCTGATAAAACGGACAACAATACCATTATTTGATTTTGGTTCCATATCATTCCATATGGCGTCATTCTCACTACAACAAACATCGATCTGCTATATTACGTATATACGCCAATAAGGTATCCGATACAGAGTGTTCCTAAAAGCTAAGAGGGCATAATTTTTCTTATATATAAATCAGCAAAATAAAGGAGTGTCAATCAGAGAAAGAGTGTGATCATCAGATCTTTTATAAATACACGCGAAGTACCAAGTACGAAATGCAGTGCCGCGTATGCCACGCCGCCTAGGTTTTATATATTCTACACATTCTGAAAGGCAGTGCTTTTCGGCAACGCCAGTTATGTCTAACGGATTTTCTGGAGGAATCGAATAAAATCATTTATTTATTTCAAGAACAGAGACCAGTAAATTCGGCAGATTGGTGACAAAAATCAAAAACCTAAACCCAAAAATCAAAACACTCCCCCGTCGTCGAGAGCTATTGCGCCTTTTCGTTCAGCGGAATATCTGACGGAAATCCAAGTCAGTTTTGACGGAATCTGACATGCTAGCGGAAATGTAGATTTTAAAATGGCACACTGAACATTGTCTGTGTTTATTTAGCAGTAAAAAATGATTTTTTTGTATTTCATTTCCTTTTATTTGAAAAACAAACTTGGCTTGGAATTTGCATAAATAATGAGTTATTTGAATATTTGATGTGGTAGCTAGAGGTAATCCCAACCATCGGCTACAATCAATAGCATAGTTACTCTGAGCGAAAACATGCACAAAAGGTCAACATTTAAAAGCGAGACAACGGAATATTTCAAAAACCATAAATCTTTCTACTGCCTACCCTAATTACAAACCCTGCGCACGCCACTGATCATCATAGATAATAGAAACAAATGGAGTTATGGAATGGTAGCATGCCGACTGTCGCCTATATATATATATATATATGATAAAAGTGGATGAAAAAAATGTATCTTTTCATTTAATTCATCATGTCAATCCACAATGTGTTTGCTTATTGCGAAAATCTGTTATATCTACGAACGGGAAGTGAAAGAAAAAAAACTTTTTACTTTATGAGACGTTTTATTATCGATTTTACCAAAATCAAAGGGAAAGCGACGTGCCAGAATGCCGACTTCATCAAACACACAGATCTCGTACTTTACTACAAAATGGACGTGGTAAATAACATGACCAAACATAGACACAGACTATGAAATCGATGAAGCCTATGAGAGTTATGCGTTTGGTGTGTAGATAAAAAAAGGGAGTGGTTGAACGATGTTGGCGACACGCGTTGTGCCGCGGTTTCATGCTTATAATGGATCATGGGCCATCTCCATTGTTTCTATTATCGATGGATGTCATTCATAGAAAAGAGCGTCAGTTTTTTTTCATTAGCTCTATACAGTTTATAAAATAGTTTCCCTCGGGTCTATGTCATCTTTGGTAATGCTGTGCTTAGGGTATTTTTAAGGCAGGGAAGGGGAGGAAGTTCTGGGAAGAAAAAGAATATGAGGGATGGGTAGGAATCTGGGGAGGTCAGTGTATCCAGGAGTGATGGACGTATTAATCCATCCTTCCCACTGGGGCATAAGAAGATGGGTTGAGAGATTCCGGCTGGAGAGGTCAAGAGTCACGGAATTAGTGGGCAGACGCATCTACCGCCAGGACCTGGACAATCTCACCCCATAAACCCAGGTACTCCTGCTAAGTCACCAAACATAGGGAACCACTTGGGGCGACCTACGGCAGAGGCGTTGGTTATCCAATGGATGGTTTCCGGAGCGGTGGTACCCGTACCAGTCTCTCAAGTTTAAAATGTGAAACACAGGTGAATGGCAGAAGAAGCCGTGAACATTTCAGAACGATATGACTAGATCTAGTTAAACAAATTCTTTAGACGGAGCATATCAAGAGTTGGTTTTATATAAGAGTATATATGAGACGTTACTAATAGTGAATGTGAATGAAGCAAGAGGAGTACGCCGAGACAGAGTTTTATAGCGTTCCGTCCTAAAATATGACTCCTTTGGGAAATTTGAGGTGTTGTTTAATTAATTAGAAGCCCTACTTCTAAATTCAAAGTTATTTTCGCGCATTACAACAAATACAGTAGAAATATAATAATACACCCAGCTACTGACATTTACCATACATCGCGATAGCAACATGCTACTCCACGGTTTTTTCCATACATTTTAATGGATTTTCTGTGAAATATATTCTTAATAAATTATAGAAATCAAAAAATAAATATTACATCTGATTTTATTCCTATTTGCTCATGAATATATATATTAAAGGAGTTATTAGGATTGTATTAACGTTTACAGACTCGCTGTTCGCGCACTGTCTAAATTATATATCCTAATTTTTCCCTACATTTGTATGATGATTGTTATTTATTGTTGTATTATATAATATTGTCGAAATAAACTCCTGCTGAGAAACTACTTGTAGTGGCTTAGCGGGTATAAGTTTCCATTATATCTAATTAATATTATACAATAAAAAAAACGAGACTAAAATATGTATTATAATAGCAATACGGTCTGGAAGCCTATTGGAGGTGCCAGTTTTTTTTTTTTTACAGTATTTCCACACAGGAGACCAAGGAGGAAATAATTTCCCTCAAGGCCTATATCATCTTTGGGGATGCTGTGTGGAGGATCTTTTAGAGTATAGGAAGGAGTGAACTTGGGTCTTGAAGAGACCCATGTTATAGGATGGAGGAAACACAGAGGCCGGCAGATCATTCCACAGCCGAGCTGTTGAACACAAGAACGAGTCGTAGAAGCGACCCGTTCTCATGACAAATGTCAACCGTGTGCAAATGTTGGGCGCGCGTTTGGCGTGTTTCCCGACTATGCACCAGTGCCGAAGGGATCAATGACGCTAGTTCCTCGGAGCATCTTCCATTAAAATACCGGTAGAACAAGGACAGCATTCCCACCCGACGTCTGTGCTCCAAAGATTGCAACCCATTTGTTAAGATAGGCCAGTGTAGCATGTTGCCGGTATTTTGACAAAGCTACGCGTATAATCAAATATCAGCACTGGCAAAAATAAGGAATTAGTTTATGTACCTTCACTTGTTTTTAATTTGCTTTAATATATTAAATTTTTTCATTATTTTACGTATTTATTATTGCTTTGTAAACATTCATAGAAAATAATAGACATCAAAATACTGATGATTTATCTCATAAAATCTACAAAAAATTGTGAAAAAAAAAAACAATTGTACAACTCGGGCCGCTAGAGGGTGTAATATTTTACCATCAAATGCCAGGAGCTAGAGGTATTATCATTTAAGAGTATTTACATATAATCTTTATCTCGATTCAGTCTATTTTCCGAGGTATTTCAAAAATATAAGGTGTTTAGTGAAAATAAATTAGAAATAATAACTCGGATGTCGATAGGAAAATGTATTTATGACATGATACCACAGAAATTTTTTAGGGATTTTTTGTGACTTAAGGGATCGATTTAATCATAGATTTCGTGTATCTTTTACAACAATTTAGTTGCTTCAAGACTTCTCTTATGGTGCTCAGTGTAGCAGTGTACACATTTAGGATTTTATAATTCTTAAGTTGGATATAATTAAATAGTTTTCATTTATTACCTACGTATAAACTTTTTCTTATTTTTTTATGTGTGTACTGCACAAGCGTCCCAACTGCTCCCAATCGCCTTGAGCTAGTGAAACCATGGCATCACAAATTAGGGTATGTTGTTAGGCTCAAGGTAGTGGGGAAGAGAAGGAGACAGGGAAGAGGAAGGTTGAAAAGTACCCGACTATTCAGATCTGATCACCAAACACGGATAAATGCATTTCAAATAACGTTTCGATTCCGAATTGTGGGGGAATTGTGACACTTTCACCAGGGCGATTCTAAAAGTGTCTATACTAAGTTAGTATATATATGTATATATATATATATTTTTAAAAAAAGACATACAACGAAGGTGAACTCACATGAGTTATCAATTCGACTCATTATGGGACTATTAATTATTAGTACATAATAATATGTTTTACAAAGTTTTCAAAGCAAATATGTATATAAAAACAACGGGAAAATAACATAAATAAATGTACCGGCTCGAAATATACAGATACAGTAAAAATACATAACAATATTTTACAAGATAAAGAAAAAGTATACCTACATCAAAATCCACAAAGTTTAGCAGAACAGAGTTAGTACCTATAATAAATCGTATTCCAAACAGCATTTAAAAAAATAAGATTTCATAATTTCATTTCTATATTCGTTCCAAGCTTTCACATTTCTCAATTCTTTATGCTCTTGATTTTGTTATATTGGATGTAGGCAATGTATTCCAAAAATTTCAATCCGTATTTTGTCGAGTGTATTTTTGATATGTGTAGTTTGTGGTGTTTTCGTGCATTATGTTGGTGAACGTAGTGGTTATAGTTAAGATCTATATTATTGTAAGTATAGCACTTAATCATATTTAAAATAGTGTTTGTTATCTCATGGGTAGGAATAAACTTAAACGGGGATTCTAGTGCGTGCCGGTCAATATCTTTAACGGGTGTCTCTCATGGCAAGCCAAAAATGTTGAATTATCTGCACCTCTGATATCATTTTCTTGGTAGCGAACCCCAGATACTCGAAAAATTGACCAAGTTGGAAATAATCATAGCATAGTACAATGATAGCAGTATAGAGGTGGGAACCCATCCAAATCATATGTACATCACACTGATCACAAGGAGAAGTCTTTGATTTTATATGGTCAATATGTTTTTTCCATGTGAGCCATGAATCAGTCGCCCTGGTGTAAGACCGCCATTCAGAATCGAAACGTCGCATGAAATTACTTAGGCTGTCAATAATCAAGAACTTTCCAACCGTCCTCTACCCCATCTCCTTCCCTTCTCCGTTTCATTCAATCTCACAACATACCCCATTTGGCGATGCCATAGTCCCACTGGCTTCGGTCAGTTTTTTGTTGTTGTTGTTGTTAAAAACAAGAATTATGTTACACCTCACAAAAGGCTGGTCAAGGTAGGAGCTCTAGAAGGGATTTACTAATGCGGGTCTTGAAGAAGCCCGGATTATATAAATGATGAAAAAAAGATAGCTTGTTGAAAACAGTTGGGTACTCTTGTGCGGTATTTACCTTTAAAAAAATACCATCAGTACACCCTATATTATTGGACTCAAATTATCCTAGAAATGTTTGACAACGAATTCGTATAGGTTTGTCTATGAATAGATTTGCCAAATCTGAATATCTAAATCTTGGGTCTGATTTTCTGGGCGAGTGCACAAGCTCAGAGCGATTGGTGGAGTTGATTTCCCCGGGAGCCTACTTTCGAGGGTGAGACTTATTCTACGAGTTATACCCTCGGTGTCTGAAAACTAGACGCTTAGGCGGTAAACCTGTAATCGTACGTGCAGTGGCGTGCATTACTCCATGACTGTGTGTAGTCTTTCGAGTTGAGGTATAAATCAATACTGGAAAATGGCTATTTTATTATCATATTCCACTAACATAGCAATTAATTAGCTATAAAAAATAAGCGTACATGAAATTTTTTTCCAAATTCATGGAATATACATTTGATCACAATTATATTGGTCGTGTTTTGAAAACGTAATTTAATTTATTTTTATGGTACATTTTTCATAAGACAAGCACAGCTTCTCAGCCTTCATGAAGTGCTCTCCACTGCCGACGTTTCATAATGAGACACTCAAAATCAATTAAAAAAAAATCTCGTTTTTTTACCTACTGTTTGTTGCACGGTTAAATTCTCATTTATGTCCAATTCGTTTTGTCACATGAAACAAAAAAAAATGTTCCTGTAATATATTTTTTATTTATTACAAAAAAAAATTATAACATAAAACATGATATACGAGTACATGATTTTTACTTGTTATTATTCTACTGTCCATAAGTTGAGCTCCAGTAGCTCGTGGTTATGGGAGGAGTATTTACAAACATAAGATAAAACTAATACATAGTTAGAGTAGGTGATATGAAATTAAAATTAAATACTTACTAAATAAATACAAACGTAAAACAACAAAACACTTTTAGAGTATTAATAATAATTAACCAAATACTAATTTATACGCTAGATAGTACATTATTAGAGGTACAATATATCATTATCTATGTTCAGGGAATTAATTTGCTTTTTAAATTGTTTATATTTCAATGTGTCGGTTATACTAATTTTATACTTACCTATATTATGAATTATACAGAAATATGATATGGTTTTGTCACTATGGATTACACAAAATTTGTCCATATGGTGGAATTCTATCCCCTCTGCCTAATTTTGTTATGGATTTAGTTTTTCGAGATTTTTTTTATGTGAGCACCACACAAGAGTCCCAACAGATCCCAAATATCTGTCTGAGGCAGTCAGACTATGGCATCCCCAATTCGGAATATGTTATGAATCTGAATGTAGTGGGCAGGGGAAGGAGATAAGAAAGATAGACTTTGAGAAGTACTTGGCCATTCAAATCTGGTCAACGAACATGACTAAAGCCATTTCAAGCAACGTTTCGATTCTGAATGGTGGTCTTTCACCGGGGCGTTACTAAACTAATATGCTATACCGTGGAACGTGCCTCAAATATACAAAATATTATTTTTATTTAATAAATTGTGTAATAACACAAATTAATCACTGTATTCATAGTCGAGGATCATAACCACTCAACTACAGAGGCTGTCAGATATATATTTTAATTGTTAAGAAATTATAAATTAATTAACTTTAAAAATAAAACAATAACTTTGTTTACATCACTTTTATTTATACTTTAGCCGACCGGGTTTCGCTACTACTTGCATACTGCCCTAAAGAAGCTACGGTAGTAGCGAAACCTGGTCGGCCAAAGTATTAATAAAAGTGATGTAAACAAAGTTATTGTTTTATTATTTAAATTATAATGTCACATCACCAAGCTACCGCTTCATATGAAAATATAGAAATTAGTTAAATGAAACAAACTTTCTGATAATAAATACTCAATATCTCGATCTCACCTAAATATGTTTTCATGTTATGTAATTGAAGCCTGTTATCACTGTAACAAAACTAATAGCTGCGATGTTTTCATATTTTAAAAATATTTTTTTCAACTTAATCACAACACGCATGTACGTATATTCTATTATTGGGCTAATATTTGAATTTTTTTTCAACTTTTGTAGTACAGTATATTGTTGAACAAAACTCCTGCTTTTTTTTTTAAATTTAATGTAAATCAAATTTAATAATGTTATTATTATGTTCTGCAAGTATTTTTAGCTTTTATTATTGTGACAGCTGTTTCGCCGTTTAAGGCCATTTTTAAACTGTGGTTAATCCACATTGTGTCGACTGATTTATATGATTTTATTTACTCCCACTCCTTTTCAATTTGGACGGGTAATGATTTATAATCGGTAAAACAGCTGTAACAATAATAAAAACTAAAAATACTTGCAGAACTTAATAATAACATTATTATTTTTTTTTTAATTAAATGGAGTTCTACGAATTAAATACAAAAAACAATTAATAAGCTCCTGCTGACAAGCTACTTACAGTAGCTAAGCGGGTACAAATTCCCATTTTATGTATTTAATACTACCTAAATAATATATTTCATGAAATAGTTGGCTTAAATTAAGCTTAATGCTATATTGTAATTTCTTCAAAACAACCCGAATTCTGAGTGGCAATTTTAGAAGTTATTTTCTTCATAAGGTGATTTTTAAAACAAAAAAGGGTTTCTCATATTATTTTCTACCACATTTTAAAATCACGATCCAAGTGTGTTGTAAAATTGCGAAGAAATCGTGGATACCGCGTACAGAATGAGTAAAATAATTTCCTTTACCTGATCCATAAATAAAACGCAGGTTGATTATTTACTGTAATTAATAAGAAGTACTTTGTTTAGAGCACTGTATTTAATATATAAATTTCTACGTATTTCAGAAGCAAAGCTCCCTCACCAAAATAAGCATTATACGTAAGTTATTTATTATAATTATTTTGTATAATATTTATCCCGATGAGGGAAGCTTTGCTTCTGAAACATGTAGATATTTATATATTAAAAACAGTTGTGTAAACAAAGTACTTATTATTAATTATATTATATTAAAATTGTGAATGGTCCAACAGCCCTGATTCACTCAATTCACCTCAATCAATTTCATATATCTACGTGAGCTACTCGTTCCAAAATTCTGTTTAAATGTGACAACACCAGGACTGAGCATTACAAACACTCGCTTCTACCTAGATTACATGAAGTTAGTAATAGATACGCAGATGTAGCAGATCTATTTAACTGCGGGGATGGTAAGTATCAATATTAATTTAAGCTAAGTTTACTATGTTTTATATGTACGCATATCTTTACTGTTTACATGTCCTAATGTCACATTTAATAGTTACCTTTTAAAATTATCTGTGTTATGTTTTTATGCTTGTAGTTAACTGTGACATGCAATTATTGTTTATGGTCTATTTATACAGTTGATATTAAATAAATAAATTAATACAACGCTACAAAATAATTAATCTATCTACATCTATCGAAGAAATGATTACTTATTTTGCTTATCAATATTAATGAGTCAATATAAGAAATATTGCTTTAAAGACAAAGATGAAAGAAAATTCATTTGAAAACAAACGTACCTACCAAAGGTATTTTCCAAAAATAAGTTGCTTCCTATTACGAAAGGCCAATACTCATCAAAGGCAACAATATTTGTGATGTTTCTGAAGATATTCCAATCATTTTATTTAAATCGCAATAATGTGAAAATAAACTCAGAAATTATCAGAAAATGTTCATATCAGGCATTGTTTCAAATAGATTGTAGATTTATTTATTCATTTCTATATATTTACAGACAATTTTTACAATTTAAACATAATTGTTCTGTAAATTACATAATAGTGTATCGTGAACGCCTCACTAGGATAGTACTGGGGTGTTCACGTATTTATGCGTGGCTCTATCCTACCGACTTTCTGTTGGGAATGCTCGGAATGAACCATCTGCGGGACAGAAGGGATGTACACATTCTTACACATTTCTCAGACTGATTCGCGGATGGTTCGAAAACTCAGCCATCATGGAGAGCATTCATTTCTATTTTCCGGATGGTTATCTCCGTCATTGACAGCGTAGACTGTTTTAACTCCCGGCCTGCAGGACAAACTTGCCAATGGTCATGACGGTGGGGAGGGCAATCTTACTTGTTAAATAGAATCACTTCGGATATCGACATATTTAGCATCAATGAAGCTGCATTTAAACATAAAGTTTTGTTGCTACTTTTATAATACCAGTGTGTCTTGTATGTAATTTACTGAGATTATGTATGTCTACTTTCTTTTTTTTTTTAATTTTTATAATTTTTTATAAGTAATAATTTTGAATGTTGTACACCCTGTTTTATCTTTCAAAGTGCCTTAAAATGTAAATTTTGTAAAATTTTTAAAAGGAATAAAGAATTGAATTAAAGAATTATGATATTATATTGTTGTTGTGAAATATTAACAAATAATATAATAATAGCATTCAGTGTTATAAAATAATATTTTTTTTCAAATACATAAAAAGGGAGCGTTAAAATACGTAGGTTCTTATCTTAAGAGGAAACTACAATATTGTAGTTATTAAGTGTCGTGGGTTGATTTATATATTTTCTGATTTTCCTTTTGATAAAAATATGATATTGATTGAATTGATAAAAAATATGTAATCTTTACAATCCGATATGGGTTATTTTAATAATGGAAAGTACCTACTAACTGTACTAAAGACTAAGGGGATATGAATTTCAATAGACCATTGTGAAAAATCATAAAAATGTTCCTGGTGTTTGGTATTAATTCTTTACGTAAATTTTGGATGTAACTAAAGTCAATTAATACATATTTGAAGTGAATCCATTCGCCCCAAAATACGGCTACTTCTTTCCATGTCCGTAAAAGCCTTTAAAATATTTCCATCAATTACTAAAAACCGTAATCGTTTTATAGATTATGAAGATTAATCGGCAATTTGCGGTGGCCAAATATTCCCCACATACCAAGTTGCCTTTGCAACAAGCACTTTAATGGTCCATTAAATTATATGAAGGTGTGGAGAACAAATATTTTAAATTAAATTATTTTCAATTTTGAAACGCATTTAGGTAATTTAATTTCTACGCGTATATGCTTTTTAAGGTGGGTAATATTTCATAGTCTTTAGAAACTTGGAATAATGTGTGAAATTTTTATAGCAACCGATAAATAATAATCCATATGTTCCAAAATACCGATTTAATAATTTTTTTATTAAATTTATCAACTATTACAAAATGTAAATATTATTATTTACTTATTCAAAACAGGGTGTAGTATAAGGACGTACCCAACATTATCCAGGGTTTCTGAGCTTATTTGTAAAAAAAAATGTGGATGGCATTTTAGCCTCCAAATTTATTTATTTTTACAATTTTTTTTTCTAATTAAAAAAAAAAACAAAAATCTCTCGCATTTCGTTACTGATCACTCTGCCAAATATCCGTCCAACTCCCTGCCCCGACCCCAACTGTTCAATATGTACTGTATTTTTAAGTGGAATAAAAAGTCAGGGGACACCAAAATGCCATCTGAATTTTTTTTATAGAAATAAGCTAAGGAATCACTATTTAAAATTTGTCGGGTATTTGCTGATACACCCTGTATTTTGCTTTTTGATAAACTTATATGTTAATTGTACAACATAATAATACAAAGCGACCCTGACAAAATTCTGAACTCAATACTACAGTTTCAACATGTTGTCAGTTAATACTTCAATCGCCGGTAAATATGTCATTATTCTGTCCGCGATGTGGAAAGTAAATATATTTTGCTTATCTCAAATGTATACAATTTGAAAGCTCTTAGTAACTGAGATAATTTTTTTTTATAGGTGCTTAAGTAATTTAATACAACGAAAAATTCTAGTAGAAAAAATCACCGAGCGGATAAATCAATTATCTGTAAAAACGGATACTAGTTTTCTTCATATTAAAATAATGTTTTTCAGATGTACATTGCACATATATAGATAAACATTGAAAATTCACATCACTCTTAGGGTTTTAATTGATTTGATACGAGAAGGGAGGAATTAAAATTCACATTATTGGAGTGTTTTATATCCCTTTTAAAAAATATCTTTACATAACTGATTTGACATGACTGTGTAAATGTTAAAAGTTTACCAAGTAAACCGAAAAAATTGACTTTGTGTATGTAGAACAATTTTATTTCCGTTCTAGAACTATACAAGCTAGCATCACTTTTGCAACGTTTTAGATAAGGTGTATAATGAATTCTGTTTATCTCCTTCTTCCTGAGAGGAGGCACTCGAAAAGAGGTAAAGTGTGAATTTCTAACTAGAAGAGAGAACAGAGAAGAAAAGAAAAGTAGAAGAAAACAAAGAGATTCTCAGGGGTTTTTTAAAGTTCCTGCGGAACTAAAATTACACAAACATCTATCGTTTATGTTTTATTGCTAAGGATTTGAATTGAATATTCTCTTTAAAGTATATATTTGTCCCATTTCTTTATTGCTTCATGTAACTCTTATTTTTCTTTCGTTTCGCGTTATGTGTTTTGTGTAATTGAACAATAATCCGTTAGCACAATCAATAATAACAGTAATCGGTGGCGTGCATTGCTTCTATGACTAAAGGTGGGCGGTGTGTAGTTTTTCATTGAATATTTAAAGACGGCTATTTATTATCATTTCCTGCTGATGAAAAATACGTTTTGATCATGAATTTGTTGTTTGTTCTATTTCTTTCTGTGGTTCGTTTTTCTTAAGGTAGGCAAAGCTTTTCTATCTTTATGGAATTCACACCACGAATAGAAATGTAAGTAATTTGCTCTTCAACAAAGTACGTATAAAAATAAGTCCATTAATTAAGCTTCTGCAGGCGTACATGTAAACTTTGTCTAACTATTCTGATGTAGTTCTCCAGCAATTTTTCACACCAGGTACCCGCAGGGGCAGACAGAGACGATGGACCGCCACGTAACTGTGTCTTGGCGAAGCTTAATTCACATTCATACATCGTTCTCTACTCTTGCTCTTTATTCTGGCTCGCGTCATCGCCCGACTCAAGTATTTGATTCTCTTGATCGTGCCATGCCTTCCTCGGGTGTTCTGACTTCTAATACCATTCACTTTTACATAATTTATTGTCATTCTTAAACTTGTTTCTTCGTTCAGCTGCTCTACAAATACAAACCATTTAAGCGTTCCTTTCTTAATTTTATTCATCACGCCTTACATTTTTTTCCAAATATCTGTTCTATCATATGTACATGGTTTGAGCATATACGAGTATATGGCTCAGGGATCTCATTTCTACACCATTATTAGTTGTGGTAACAAAATTCTTGATGTTCTGTTTACAATAATGGTTAAAGTCTAGAATCCTTCTTTTAAAGATATTTGTAGGTAGGTACGCTCGTAGCCAAAACACCGTTCATGACAAATAATGGACCTGCTTTAATGAAAAACTATTACAAGCCGCGAGCATGCAAAACAATAAATAAAATAAATGTTACTTGAAAAAACTATCTGCATGTCTAAATTGCGATAGGTTTGAAGGTTGCTGCTATAGCTCTGTAGTTAAAAGCGATCGCCCCAGCGGATGGTCCTGGTAAGAATTGTTTGGAAAATAACTCAATACGTATCTGACACGTAAGTATTTACGTTAAAACAAGAATTAATGTAGGGAACGAGTGATTTGTAGGGCGCGTTTATAGAAGCCCACTCGCTGTATGAGATGTATTACCAACACATCAAAGTCATTCCTGAGAATACCCAGCGACTTTCGTAATAATCGTAATTAATTAATTCGCTTTCGAGTTAGCAAATAATTGGCAACATAGAAATTTGTGTACATTAATCATGACATAAACTTCCGAGTAAGGTTTGAAGTTTTTTACGGGACATTTCATTTTATAAGTGGCAGCCCCACTCGTGACTTTATTATTATCAGAACGCCATTATGTTTTGTGCTGTTTGACTCCGTCGAAAAGCTGCCTACAGAGCTTTTCAAAACCCTTTGTTACAAGGCTAATTAATATTGCTTCGTAAATTCTCTTGAATTGTTTTATTCCTAATTCTTTTAATTATAGGTGAATCTTTTATTACATTATTTTATTTAAGGTGTATAGGCGAATTGGGCTATGTCGTGGAGACATCACACGGCACACGGCATTTTTTTTGGTTTAGATTAAAGCTATGACTTGTGGTTTTTTTAATGTGAATACTGCACAAGAGTCCTAACTGATCGAAGCCCTGAAACCAAGGCCGAATTCAGCGGAAAAGGAAAACAGATGTGGAGAAGATATATATTTGGTATTGTTTTCATATTAATAAAAATTTTCATATATCAAATAAAAACTCTGCTGTGTGGTATTGGGTTAATGTGAGAGATCAATTATATTTGAAAAAATAGCTCTAAAGTCCAAACTAATATTTATTTCTCTCATAAATATAACATTAAGTAAAGCAATACAAAAGTCGGATTTTATATTAAGAATTTCAGAAGATTTCAATAATATAAAAAAATATATTATTTACTCTCATTTTGAATTTAACCCAACCATTTGGAATCCATTTTACAATATTCATAAAAAAAATCTATCGAGCGAATCCAACACAAATTTTTGAGAAATATTGCTTATATGTTAGGAATTCCCATTGAAAACGTTAATTTTTCTTCACTGTTGGAAGTGACGAGTCTTGCTACATTAAAATAATGACGAATAGCGCTCGTTTTTTTCTGTATAGAATTTTTCATTATATGTTGCACTCCCCTGAACTTCTTTGGCTGATTGAATATTCACGTAACAAGTATAATGAGTCATCAGAAGGTACCTTACCATTGTAAAAATATAGAAATCAATACAATATACATGAAAACCTGCAAAACGTTATACATCGGTCCAATAATAACCAAATGGTTAAGAGGAACGGCTGCGCGGCCTGTTCTATACAAAAACAAAAAATTTACTTTGATGCAAAAAATTCACACCCGAACCAAATGACCTTATTTTCGCCAGAAGGTATAGCAAATATCTAGTACGGATTAGAGGTATTTTTCTTTTAAATTATGAAATATAGGCCATTAAATAAATCAATTTCTCATGATTTTAGAGATAGCTTAGCGATTATTTGAGAATTAAAGCAGTTAAAAAAATGCCCCGTACTCGAAAAATATAATAAATTAATAATATGACAGTAAAAAAAACCGTTAATCCGCAAATAATTTCCGAAGATGACTCTAAAATAATGAAAAATCGAGGTCTTTATTGGGCTATGTTTCATAATTTAAAACGAAAATAAACAAAATACTTATAATCCGTAATAGATATTTACTATGAATTTAATTTTTGAAAAGTCCATTTACGTTGGTTGGGTATTTTGGCCTCAAATTCAAAATTAAGTTTTGTATGAAACAGATCGCGCAGCCGTTCCTCTTAATTGGCTTGGGTGGGGGTCTGAGAGTCTGAAAATGTGTAAAATAATGTCGCTTAAAATTATTCATGCCTATTAATTAGAAAATTAATTAATTAGATGATATATTGAAGAAAAATAATAAGTACAGAATCGTACGCCAACTGGAGCATTTTGTACCTTAGAACAGACAATCTGCCTATCTGAGAACGAATACCGACTTGACAGCACATGATAGCACTTGTACACATTTTAATTACTTTCAGTTGCTTGAATATTCTCAAGTGTTATTTAGTTATACGATATTGTCTACTTCCATTTATAATATATAAAATAAAAGACTGAATAAAATTCTGTTAGGAATCGAATGCTTAGTTTGATTATTATCGACAAAATAGTGTAATTTTAATTGTATTATAATCGTATTGTAATTGTATTATTACAATTGTATCATTCGAGCCGTCTACTATGATCGCTCTTTTCGTGTAAATGGCCCTCTCATTTGGAATAAAACTTCCCCCAGCTCTTACTAATATCTATAAATTGACTGAATTTAAACGGGCTTTAAAAACAAACTTATTTAAAAAATCCTACTGTCTATAAATTTTAATTTCTCTTCAATTTATTATAAAAAGTCATTTCCTCAAGCCTATGGTAGTTGTTTGGTTTCGGTTTCCTCCGTATATATATTTTTTAAAAATTTTTTATGTCAAGTCCGTTATTGCTGAACATAACCCGACTCTTGTCTTAAAATATTACTATTTTTGTAGTAATATTGTGAATGTGTTATTTTTGTATAGCCATATGTGTACTGTATAATATTTTGTAATTTTTTTATGAATATGCACCTAAGGAGTACTGTAGGAGTAGTATTAAGAATAAGCAGGAATGTATGTAATATGTTAAGAATGTATAAATAGAATGTAAAAGTAGCACTGTAGGATACCACTGAATGGAGTTATTTAATCATTTTTAAGTTTATTTATAGTAAAGTGCACTTGAAGTGAAACAATACAAAACTGCGCTATATAAATGCTTTGTTATTATTATTATTATTAGAAATGTACAATAATTGTAATATAATTGTCTTCTAACTGTATTATAATTGCATTATAATTATATTGTAATTGTATTATAATTGTATTACAATTGTATTATAATTGTATTGTAATTGTATATTAAATGTATTATAATTTTACTATAATTGTTTTGTAATTGTATTAAAATTGTTTCATAATTGTATTATAACTTTGTTATAATTGAATTATATTTGACGGTGTCCGTGGTTGAATGGTTACGATCCTTGGCTACGAATCCGGAGATCGGGGGTTCAAATCGCGGCGTACGCAAGTAAATTTTATTTCATTATATTATGTTATTACATAATTAATTAACTAAAAATAATATGAAGTATATTTGCAGCACGTTCTGGAGAGGTAGATTATGTCAGTATCGCCCTGGTGAAAGACCACCATTTAGAATCGAAACGTTGCTTAAAATGGCTTCAGCCATGTTTGGTGATTAGTTCTGAATAGCCAAGTACTCCCCCCACCTTCCTCTCTCCCATCTCCTTTTTCTCCTAGATACAAGCAGCCTCACAACATACCCCAATTGGGGATTCCAGAGTCTCACTGGCTTCAGATGGTTGGGAGCAGATGGGACTCTCGTGTGTTATCACATAAAAATAAATGAAAATATATGGCGTTCCTCACTGTACTTAAATTTGGCTCAGGTACTTAGGAGGTGCATTATATATTTTATATCCTTATTAAAAAATATATATATTATTCACAGATTTCAAGTACATAATATCACAAGATGTAAAATCCCAAATCGCTCACTTAGCGACAAATTCATATTGATCACACTGTTTCAATCTGAACACTGACCTTCGGCTTGTACGAGTATATAAGTGAAAAGTGCTCTATTTTCACTTGGAACTTAACTTATGTACGAAGAAACATTCCAATGGGGGAGACAAAATTACAAGTCAACTCGTATATCATCTCATGTCTGGAAACTGTAACGTAATGTACACCATACTTCCTAAATGCCAAACTAATTAGATCCAATTAGTAATTAAAGCCATGGATGGATCATCGGGGTTTCTAAATAATTCACACGTTATTACGGAGCCTCGTGAAAAATTTCGCTCGCTGAAGTAGGTACTGTGAAAATATAATAATAAACCCTTTCAGAATTGTAAATACATTTCAAAATAACAACAAAAAATAACAAAGGGATTCCTTTCCAAAGTAAAAACTTGATATTTTTAATGACACTCATTAGAGACCATCCAGGAAAATGGCGAAGGGGTATTGGATATTTTTGATAGGACGAATCTTTGGAGACATGCAAGAGAATGGTTTCAATCTGAGAGGTCTCAATCACGTTATATACCATTTTTTGTTTGAAAAGCGGTCAACCCACGCTTATACCCTGAAATTAAAAAAGGTTCATATTATTGACGAAAATTTTGAGAAACCATGTGTCTCATTCTATTTTCAAAAAGGACAGAATTAAACAATTGACGTTATAACTTCTACGTCCGTTTGTTCAAAATTTCATACAATTGTGGCTGCCCCCATTATTTTCCAGATGTTTTGCGAATATGAAGGTTATACAACAAACCAAAGAGTCGACCTGAGCACAGTGCCTTTCTACACAGACATATTGCTTGCAAACCGCATCTTTTTTCACATTTGTTTTTCAACTTAAAAAAAAATTAATTAAAATACAGTGAAAAACTTTTCGAAGTTGTACAGAAAAGTTAAAAATTATTTATATTATTTTTTTCGACCATAAAATAAGCAGAAATTTGCAAGACCAAAGGTGGTTTCTCAGTGTCGTTTGGTACTGTAGGAAATTAATACATATGTACAGAGAGACATAATCAAAAATCAGCTTTTTTTAGTCAACTCTAATTATTGCGCAACTTATGACAATAGTTAGTGAAAAAGTAAGACGATCAAGCACTATATTTTTTCGACAAAGAAGTATTTGTCCAACCATTTCCATATAATGCTAGAAAATCCTTCGAGCTCTGATTCTGTACACTCAGTGTACAATTTACAGTTTTGTGATTTTTCAGTAGAATAAAAATTAATAGTTAATATTTATTAATAAATTAATAAGAATAGCTTTGTTTGAACTACTTTTTTTTTAATAAAAATATCAACATGTTTCGAAAGCAAAGCTTCCTCATCGGGATAAATAGTATAAATAACCAGTATACTGTTTATTCTGATGAGGAAATCTATGCTTTCGATACATATTGACATTTATATTGTACATTAAGAAAATGGTGTGAACAATGTTATTTAAAAATTAATAACAATTACTTTGTTTTAAACCACTGCATGGTATATATGTCACATATTTTCAAATTAAACATTATAAATATGATCCAACAATGTTATTTTAAGTATTGAAGAAATATAGTTATTCTTATCAATTTACTAATAACGACGCTATAAAGAGACTACAAATCAATTGAAGAAAGTTTATATTTTTTACTCATGTAAATCTTTTTATTATTATTACATGGACATACATACATAAAAAAAAATTTATGAATAAGTTCTGAAAATGAGAATAAAATGTCAGCCACGAATAAACCGCATGATACGTCCATTACTGCCGTCAGGCTGCTGGCTACTACTGACAATCGCGCATCGTGGTACGGCAAACGAAACACCACACCTGTCTTGATCACTATACATATAATAGATTATATTAACTAATTCTTTTCCCATTTTTCAGCAAAAACGTTTTTTTTCTGTTGCGTTCGAAAAATACTTAAATATTTTAATTATTTTATCCAATAAATGAATGTACTGTTGAGGAACACCTAAAATGTGAACTCTGTGTTTAGTATATTTACAGAGAAATTAAAATATTATACACATGTCAAGTCAGTTGATAGCACTGGCAAGGAAATTGCCATATTGGAAATACTTCCTAAGATTTTTATGAAGTTTATTGTGAAGAAAAATCAACCCCTAAAGATTTGTGATATGAGGGTCAAACACAATGTTTACTATAAGGTAAAAATAGACACTACTCGTACGTCACACTGTAGCCCATATTCTCATATTCTGTCTGTGTATTGGGGTCTGAAGAAATGGTCTAAAATTTACACATACGAGTATGTAGTAGGTACTCTATTGAGGATTCAATGACAATGAAAACTCGTGTCTCTGTTAGATATTCGAGACAGTAGTTATCCTGGGGTTGTTGACTTACTTCTATGCGAGATGTTTAACGTACTTGAATGAGAGATGCTTATATCTACGATATTCTCAGTATCGCCATGGAGGAAGACTCACGACGCTGACGACGGTCCAATAATAACCAATTGGTTGATTGGCTTCCATTAATACTTATTTAATATTGTAATATGGTGTATTATAATTAAAATAATTAAATAATTACATTATATTTTTTATGTAAATATTAATGAATATATTGACAAAATGAAAAACGTTGAATAACAAATTAATATTAGAAATTATTTTTATTACTATTATTAATATGAACATAAATTCAAGAGATAACTATTACAAAAAAAATATTTGATTGTTAATTTAATTTAATTCACTACTAACGCTTTTTCTGATTTCTAAAATTTTTCTATTTTTTCTATTTTCAACCTTTATTTATATCAAAAGAATGATTGGTTTCTAAAATATGATTCGCAAATTCAGAATAATAATGTCTTTATGTAGATCACTGTTGTATTGAAGTGTTATATTAAAAAGCACTTGAAAATGTAAAGTAGATTTATTGACCATTCAGGTTGACAACGGTTTAACAAGTGACTCCCAGAGGTTATGTCCCATACACAAACTATAGAAGTGATCCATAGAGTATATTAGTATATTATACCAACAGTCACAATAAAAAAAAAAACAATATTATTCGAGAGGGCATAAGAATATATTACGGACAATGGAAAAGCAGAGGATTATATAAGTAAATTAAACTGAACTAAATTTTTTTTATTTAAAGTTTCTTTAAAACATTTTTGAATAGAATTCAATATTTGAATAACAATAGGGCTTCTAATTTCTTCTGGTAGTCGATTAAAAAAAATCTTTGGTAAGTATAATGGAGTTGTACAAACGAAGGCGTATTCTAATGTTACGTTTATTTACGAGTTAGAAGCTGTTTTATGGCTCAAATACACTTTCAGTACCGCCCCAGTGAGAGGCCACCTTACAGAATGATGACGTCACTTTAAATTATTTGAGCTGTTCATGTTTATATTGAATAAGCACGAATAGCATGGTACGTTACATCATTCCCCTTTCCCTGTCTTTATTTCTTTATCCTCGCAATATTTCCCAACCAAGAATACCATAATTCTAATACTTCCGAGACTCTCGTTCAGTATCGGACAATAAAAACGTCAACATGAATATTGATTTTGTATATATCTGCAACAACTAGTGGACTCGAAAGAGATAACATTTAAAACTTCTTCAAACGATTGGTTTTTCACTCTGTGGCGTCATTATTGATAAATGAATTAAATAATAAACAATTATTTTTATAAACAATAATTATTAGCCTGGAACACTCATCCAAATTGAAAAAAACCTTTCCAAGAAAAGATAAATGTCGCCAACAGGACTCGAACCTGCACCCTTATGATTGCCGGTCAGATTCTCTACCGTTGAGCTACGTGGGATTATCGCAAACCCACCAAGTTAATCAATATATACTAGTGTTTCATTCAATAATTACTTTTTTATTATATTTCACCTGTAAACAACCAACTTATCTTGTCTTAAAAACTTTATTTTATCAATTAATAAATAATATACTTTGTATTCACCACTTTTTTAAATAACATTTATTAAACTTCCAATGAAAGACATAAAATGTTACATTAATATGTCAAAGAATTTTCCGAAAAAATATTTATCTAACAATAGCTTTTCAAGAACGTGAGTATTTACTCAGCTTTTTGATTGAAATGTCCAACAAAACATTATCCGTTGTAATTTTCGACAAACAACGACTCATATTCCACCTCGCATTCTCAACACTATTTTATTAAAGCATTAGAAATAAACAGTGTAGTATTTTGGCCACTCTCTAGTGTGGGTTTTGATAAATGTGTGTTTTCTTAAACAAAAATAAGATCTATTCAGTAATATAGAATCCTTAGAAGGTTTTCAGTTTGTTACAATAACTTGTATAAACAAGAAATAAAAATAGAGTTAAAATTACCAGTTTCGCTGAAAATAGCACAATTTATTTTTATTAGTGCCGGGAAGGTTTAGAAAGTAGTTTTAATGTAAAACTGTAGCTATGACGTTTTAAAATTAGTATGAAAAACATTGAACCCGCCATGTTTTATTAAGGTTAGCCCATAGATATAACACTCTGGTTAGCCACAGATTGCGTATTCAAAAGGGGAAGGTTTTTTTAAGAAGAATATTTTCAAAATGGAACATGAATAGGTACCTACTTAAGAACTTTATGATTTAGATACATTTTGAAAAAATAAACATTTGGAATGAAATGAAGTATTCAAATGAATGTTTCTTTATTTGGAGATAGTTACTTTCACTGTCAAATCAATTATGGCACCCTAAACAAGCAAGAATTCACAACTTCATAACTTTATTAAAAAAAAAAACCAGAGCAAGGCCGGGTACACATCAGCTAGTTTAAAAATATAAGTGAAATACGTAATGCACAGAACTTATGCACACATTGTTTAAAAAAAACGTAGGTAATCTCAGTATCACCCTGGTGAAAGAACACCACTCAGAAACGAAACGTTGATTAAAATGATTTGTTCCATGTTAAGTAACGAGACAAAAATTGCCAGATGCTTCCCAAACTCCTTCCCCACCCACCCTCCACAGTCTCAGAAAATACTTCATTTCGGGATGGCATTATCCTACCGGCTTCGAGTAGTTGGGACTATAATGCAGCATCAATATTTAAAAAAAAAAAATTCTAGTGTGACAATATAAAAATGACTTCAAATAAATTGTCCTATCAAAAATATTTTTGAACATCTGCATCTATTATATTTGAACACGAATGGAAATATTTTTTCTACGGCACGAAAACCTTTGTCTAATCTCGTGTTTACCTTTTAATTACTTTGAAGAGTGTTTTATTATTAGCAATCTCCTTGATGGCTAGTTATAAATTTCACCTTGGAGAATTTGCGGGGAAAGGATGTGATTCCGTGACAAAGGATTGAAAAATAGGTGTTAGCTTGCAGTTCTTTCTCCCCCTCTACATCTCCCAGGGGATGGGACACAATCCCGAGCACAGCGGTATCAAACAACTTGAACTACGAAGGAATACGAGAAAGTAAGTAACAAAATACCTAAAGTTAAACGAGATTGGCTGAAAAGACCGAAAAATTTGTTCGATAATATAAAAAAGCATTATTTGTGGAACACATAAAACGAATGTACGGTGAAAATAGTATTTGTAGAGGTTTACAACGCATAAGGGGGTAGAAAAAGATTTATGAGACGTTTCAGGAAGACATGGCACATTCAAATCGATTAGAATAATGGCAAAAGTCAGAATCAGAGTGATAAGTAGATTAAAGCGAGAAATGTGTGCCAAGATCGAGCTGTATAAGATTTCTATTTACTCTGTCTACACCTGCGGAGAAATAGTACGATGGTTAGGCACTAAGAGGAATACATTGTTCTATAAATATTGGAAAGTTGCATAACTTCGGATTTACTCGACGGGACTCGCGACCCTTTATGTGATGCGGATGGTCACTACCGGGGTGATAATTACCCAGAGTTGATGGATCAGTATTGGGACTATGGAAGTTTTATTTCTGAAGTATGTATTTTTAATATTATAAAAACCTGCATATAGTAATAATTATAAATAAATGCTCTATTTAGCATAATTAAAAAAAAAAAAAACATTTAATCTAAAAAAAAAATCTTTAAAAAATATTTCCTTTCAGAAAAAGCAACAAAATTTGGAGTTTTTTTGGGAATTCTATTATTTTGAGACATTTTTCAACATTGAACATTATTATATTACAAAAAATAATAATTAACAGACACATTAAAAAAAATAAAAAAGTTAAAAAATTGCTTTAGTTTTCATTAACTAATTCCAGGTAGTTCAAACACTCTTCAACTGATTACCGAGCGGCGTACGTGTACCTAGAAAGGTACCTAGAACTGCGCGGGTCTATAAAAAATATTTACAATTATTTACCATACCCGGTAAATTTTACCCAGTAGTGAGTTTCGTCGATTTCAAATGATTTATGAACCAAAATAAATCACCAATGTGATCAGCTATTGAACGGTGAATGACCCAGAACGCTGGCCCGATAGTTACAAGGTAACAGAAGGATTATTCTTCCATCCCCTACGTTCCACTGTCACTACTTTCTCTGCCATCCGCTCTACATATCCAAGGGAACTATGCGTCACTTTCCCATAATTATTCTCTACAGTTATGTTCTGAATGGCATTCTTTTTGGAATGCATGAAAATATAAATGAAAATGAAATACACCCCCGAGAGCCAATGTATGAAGCATTTAGAATTTTTTTGTCATTCCCCTACCAGTCACTTACGTCTTACAGTAAGTATCGAATTATTTTAAAGACTTCTGTCTTTTCTTCTGTAGACTAATATATCGGACGTCCAAATCATAACACTTATTTAGGAAAATGACAGAAATACTTCCACTTAATTACGTGCATAAATTGCGTCACCGCATTAAGGTGACGTATTTCTGCAATTTTTATGACGCATTTAATGACGTCAATGGCACTTGTTGACGTCACTATTTCTGGGACATACACCAGTGACGTCAACTAAACCATTATAAACGCCATAACCGACGTATTTCTACCAATCTCAAAGATGTCAATCACTGTAAACATACGTCAATTATTTCATTGAGAAAAATCATATAAATAGAGAAGTTATTTTAATAAACGATCATTGTGAAAAAGATATTCGGCCTTTATTGATCCATATTATATACCTCTATAAACTCCTGCCGAAAGCTTAAAGTATCGATGTTTACCGGTGTTCCCTCCGAAACACAGTATTTGTATATTCCGTACAACTACTTTTCATGGACTTCTGCATTCGGTCCCTCATTGGAATCTTATTTAGGAAACGCTATGATATGATCATTATATTCCTCATTTCTGTGCGATTTAGTTATATCTTAATTCATTTATATCTGATGGTAATCATTTACCGAATGTAAATTGGCATTTCACAGACAATTATTATCTGTTATTATTCCACGCGTCAAGCCCGGGGAGAATGCTCTCTCCTATGAGACCGACCGGTCGCGGCAATTAGCAAACTAATTATAACAACACCGGCCCCAGTCTAGAAATTGTTCCCAACTCGGGAAATTGTTCCCAACTCGAGAAATTATTCCCAACTCGAGAAATTAGAAATGTCAAGCAGGTGGGTCATACGTGAAATTATTATAATATTTGTACTTATTTCTGTCTGGAAGTCTAGGTCTAGTCTAGTCAAAGGTGCATATTTATGGAGCTTGTAATAAGGAAACAATATATTGAAAGATTGTAGGGAAAGGAACTGAGCGAGTTTTGCTTTTCCAGGAATATTATCGCCATCTATCTATACAAAGCAGAAGTTTCAGGTGTTCGTTTTTTCATTGATCAATGCCAACTAGCAGCATAACATTTCGTTTCATCAAAGAATTTGTAGTTATTTTCAATATGAAACTGACCTTTGCTTAAATTCTAGATTTTATTATTATGAAATACCTAACTGCTGTCACAATAATAAAAATTAAAAATATTTGCAGAACTTAATAATAACATAATTAAATTTGATTTAAATTAAATTAAAAAAAAAAATAAATGGAGTTCTACGAATTAAACACAAAAATAATTAATACTTTTAAAAAATACTGATTAACTTCATAGATTGCCCTCAAATACTAAATGCTATAAATATCCGTGTCCCTGTTCGATCTACTCGACTCTCCCATATTTTCCACTGTGACAACCACAGAACAAACTCTTCATATAACTCACCAGTAGCGCGTCTTCATCGACCTGCCAATACCTTTACAGACCTTTTCGACATATTCCAAACCTCTCCGTTCTGAATCAAAACAAGAATTAGCTATCTTAGTATTAAATTTGGATTCGACTGTTATTTTTGTAATGGTAACTAATTAATGTACCTACTTCTATTCCACCATATTATTGTACGACGTGTATTATGTTTGTAATAATCGTACGGGCGTTCAATAAATTTCATATTATGGATCTCAATCACATAAAGGTAGTATGTGAACCTTTGTTTGAACATTTACAAATATTCGTAAGGACTACATTGACTAAATATTATAAAAATTAAAACATATCTAGCCTATCTTAACAGACGGATTGCAATCTTTGGAGAACAATCGTCAGGTGGGAATGTTGTCCTTGTTCTTCCGGTATTTTAATGGAAGATGCCTCTGAGGAACTAGCGTCATTGATCCCTTCGGCACCGGTGCACAATCGGGAAACACGCCAAATGCGCGCCCAACAATTGTACGCGGTAGACATTTGTCAAATGAGATCGGATCGCTTCTACGAATCGTTTTCGTGATCAACAGTTCGGTTGTGGAATGATCTACCGGCCTCTGTGTTTCCTCTATTCTACAACATGGGTATCTTCAAGAGCCAGGTTCACTCTTTCCTACCCTCTAAAAGACCCTCCACCAACATCTCCAAATATGACATGGGCTTTGAGGGAAATTACTTCCCTCGGTGCCTCCTGTGAGGAGTTACTGTAAACAAAAAGTTTTCTCCGGCGTAGATGCGCTACACAAATATTTCAAAGTTTAGGTATTAATATGTTTCACATTGTTTTCATAGGAAACGTAACATTTGTAAGCTCTCTTATTCATTTACAACATCGTACATTAAAGGACATATTAACACGAGAAGATTGTGTTCGTTCTGCCGGTGTTTCATTTTAGGTACTCCAAAAATAGTACCACCAACAGATTCGGGAGCGGCAAACAAACAAAACCTCTCTCTTAACATTTGTCGCATGGGCAATTTAAAAAAAATAAAAAAAATTAAGTGACCCCATGCAGGGGAACTATATCGCTGCCCGGTTGGGCAACGTTATGAGGTTGGTAAAGAAATGGCTGTAGGAAGGGATTTGTTAATGCGGGCCTTGATGAGGGCCCGATTAAATGTAGAAGGAATGCCAGATGCCGGTACATCGTTCCACATGCGAGCCGATTTAAACAAAAACGAATCGGCGAAACGACCCTTTCTTACGAAGCCCATCAACTGTGAACGGATTTCCCGCTCGTATCAACGTGGACGGTATCAACGCTGCTAGCTCCTTCGAGCAGGCTCCATTACAATATATGTAAAACAGTCTTAGCATACCTATTTTGCGTCTGTGTATTCGAGATTGCAGTCGTTCTATTAACAACTGATTGTCAATCAGACGAAACGCCCTCCTTTGCGCAAAATCAAGCAGGTTTATCAAGTATTTTGGAGCTTCATTCCAAAGGTGACGTCCAAATTCAACTTTTGAACGTACTTGTGATTTGTATACAACTATCAGTTGGTCACTGTTGGAGAATCTGCTGGCCCTATACAATACACCCAGTTTCTTGAAAGCCGGATTTACTCAGGCTTCTATAGAGCCCGTTATTTGAGCTGGTCTGAAATACTTACCCCAAGCATTTCAATGGAGTCTTTATTGGGGAGAATGCTCCCAAGTGTTTTTTAGAGAGTTACTACAAAATCTAATACAGCACATTTCGTGTTGAAAAATTTTCTGAACCCAGATTTTCGGGAAATGAAAAAGTTATTGGATATAAGATATTTTGTAAATCTGTCTTTAATTACGTATTTAAATACTTTGCAGAAGACCGATCATATAGATATTGGACTATAGTTAGAGGGTTTTTTCTTGCAGGTCCTTGTGGATTGGAATGAATTTTACTAACTTTAATGGATCCGGAAAAATCCGCTCTTCAATGATTGATCAATGAGAATAACAATATGGTCCGCTAATCTTTCTTCAGAGAAACTAAGTAATTCCGTTATCACACCATCGGCCCCGGCGGTGCTCTAGTTTCTGGTTTCTAAATAAAATGCTTAGGGCTTCTCATTTTTAGCTCTGCATTAAATTTGCAAGAGTCAATTGCCGTTCTGATGTATTCAAAGAATTTATTATAGTTCATACATGTATTGCTGATGTCATGAGAAAATTGTAAATATATATTGTCAAAGCTCTTTTTTGTTGCTGATATATTTAGGTTTGGTAGTATTCTGTTAGCGTGGTGTTTCTAATGACGTTAGATTACCAATATTCATTGAAACACCACTCTAACAACAGAATACTACCAAACCTAAATATATCAGCAACAAAAAAGAGCTTTGACAATATATATTTAGACTTTTCTCATGACATCAGCAATACATGGTTATCATATATTGGAGGTCATTGAAAACATCTTTTCTCTATTTTATATAATACGATCCAAGAGAAAAAAACTTTTATTTCAAATTTTTATTTGGCCTTCTGCAATATTTTTTATGATTTGAGGCCGTTTATGTAGTTCTTTTTTAAAGTTGTTTTTTATCTTCCAAAGAAGCCTAATTGAAAATTAATTTTTCATTAATAATCAATTTTCTTATGCGCGCTACACCGATCCCCAAAGGGTGAACATCTAAGTGTTTTTTTTATATCTTTTTCGTTGTCGGGTGACTTTTTATCTGGGTCATCAGAACTTATTACTAATGCATAATGCTGGATGGTTGTCTGCTGCCTGGCTGCAATATTCTCATACGTTGTAGTTGAGTAGTTGAGCTTTGGTCCAACTTTATGTTAATTTTAATGGTGCTTCATTATCTACATGGGAAAAATTTTCCACCATTTCTACTGGGTGGTTTAATATGTAACTTAAAGTGTTTTTTTTTATGATTGCCTGTTGAACCTTTGTTACAATGTTTGAGACCAATTGGTTATTAATCTCTTTTTGTATAGTTTGAGCATTATTTATCCTCTCCTCCGGGAGCATGTAGGTTTACTTGTATAGTGTATTTTAGCGATATAGGCCTGTTGTATGCAATTGGACTAGCACTGGTAAGAAATGAAAGTGAACTCATTTTCGAGAAATGGGATGCACTTTTGTGCACAAGCGTATTTAACACTGAGACTCTTCTATACTTCTGTCACCAAATTATGTTATTTTAAGAGATAAAACGTTACAAAACCAACACTATGTTCAAAATCTAATTCACAAATTATTTAAAGCGATTTATAAATTAGACTCTTCGTTTTTACGAAAGCAAACTTTTTTAGTTGTAAATTGTTCATTTACTTGCGCTATTATACTTAGGTATTGAAAGTTCAAATATTTGAAAAGATTGAGCAATGATTTAGTTATGGATTTAACTCTAAAGTCTAAAGTTATGGTGTTTCAAAGAGGGAGTGCGAAAACAGTGCAATATAGTTGTAAACGGTGAATACTTGTAGCGGGTGGATGAGTTCGTGTATTTGGGAAGTATGTTTACGAGAAATGGAAAGGCTGATAGGGATATTGGAAGAAGGGTAAATGTGGAAAATTCCATAAAAGACTGAACACGGTTGGCGCTAATAAAAAATTAAATGAAAGTACACTGAATGCTGTAGAAATGATATCCATGAGGCGTAAGTGTGCTAAAATCATGTATGACCGTATGAAAAAAGTTGATATTAGCAAAAAGAGTAAAGTTGATGTGAGCGTAATGAGTAACATTAAGAAAGTCACTCTTAGATGATTTTGGCATGTACGGCGGATGAATAAAGAAAGAAGTGTACAGAGAATATATGAATGAAAAAATAAGCCGGAGATACCCGAGGCAGACATGACATGATCAAGTGAACCTAATACTCGAGTCGGGCCATATCAAGTCTAACATAAGAATGTGTATGAGACGGTGTATGAATCTGAACAAAGCAAAACCGAGTTGTTTGGCGGTCCGTTCTCTCTGCCTACCCCGGCGAGTAACGGCGTTATGGTTAGTCGGTTACTTAGTTAATAATAATGCTGATTGAGATGTGCCTATTATATTGTACTGGACGTTGTTTGCGATAGCAGCCCTAATGGCAGATCCTGCTTGTTCAAATTTGTCTGATTTGAATAATTTAACATAATGGTAAACCCTATTAAGGTAGGTAGCTCCACACATAGGTAATTCAATCATTTAAAGTTTAGAGGGTATAAACGGAATCTATTATATCGACGACGTTATTTTATCGTCGGGTACATACACACCGCTAAAAATATTAGTTTAAGTGCCCGTCCGTGATAATATTAAACCTACTAATAAAACATGGAGATTTGAATATCCACCAACAACTTTGTATTCTTCTAGCGCGCCGAGATCGCCCATCGGATACGCAAAATTTATATCCGTTGAACGCCAGCGTATCCGATGGGCCACGTAAAACATTATTTATTTTCATATACGAGGTTTGTTCAAAAGAAAAGGTGAATTTTGAATATTCGCGGGCTGTGTACATTCGATTATCAATTTTTTTTGTTATGTTGGTACACATATGTTTATTAGCATTATCAGCCATTTTGGATTAGTGGTTTGTTTTTGACAACTGGAAAGGTTAGTAACGTTTTTGTGTGTTCTTCGATTATTTTCTTTTGAAAAAAATGGATCAAATAATATGTATTAAATTTTGCGTTAAAAGTGGAATAAAGTGCTCCAACGCACTAAAAATATTGACTGTGGCATTCGGCGTGTCTACTTTGTCTCAAAATGTGTTTATAAGTAGTAAAAGCGCTTTACAGAAGGCCGAGAAGATGTTAATGACGATTAGCATCATAGACTTGCAACCACGTCAACAAACTAAGAAAACATCGAAACTCATTCCATGCAATTTTCTCGAATGTTTTGGGCATGAAATGTGTGGCAGCGAAGTTTGTTCCGAAATTGCTAAATTTTGAGCCAAAGCAGCGTCGCATTAGTATCGCTCATGAGTTATTGAATGACGTCAACGACGATCCAAATTTGCTTAAAAGGATCATAACTGGTGATGAAACGTGGGTATATGATTATGACGTCGAAACCAAGGCCCAATCATCCCAATGGAAGCGGCCAGAAGAGCCAAGACCGAAAAAAGCACGCCAAGTTCGATCAAATGTGAAGGTTTTGCTCACTGCAATGGCGTGGTGCATCATGAGTTCTTGCCAACAGGTCGTACGGTTAATAAAGAATTCTACAAGGAAGTTATGTAACGTTTGCGTGAAGCGATATGGGTCAAACGATCGTAATTGTGGAAAAACAAATCATGGATTTTGCATCACGATAATGCACCAATGCATCAATGCTTATTTGTGATTATTTGAACAAAAACAACACCGTAATCATGCCTCAACCACCGTATTCACCAGATTTGGCTCCCTGCGACTTTTTCCTATTCCAGAAACTGAAGAGACCAATGAAAGGAGAGCGTTTTGCCACAATTGATGAGATAATGTCAGAATCGAAGAACGAGCTGATGGCCATACCGAAAAGCGCATTCCAGAATTGTTTCGATGATTGGAAGAAGCGCTGGCATAAGTGCATTATATCTGAGGGGGATTACTTTGAAGGGGAGAAAATGGATATTGATGAATAAATAAATACTTTTCGAAAAAATTCGAAATTCTCCTTTTCTTTTGAACAAACCGTACATTTCGAATATATAATGATAGGGTTTTTACCTAAACACATTATCTGGTAAGACAGTACAATTTACAAAGATATTATTCAGCAAAGAACAAGTAAGTTATTACCTAAATAGACTCGGTCGGTACACAGCAAGCCGCGTGGAAAAATTTGTCATCGGCACACTACGGAAATATTAGGCCGCTTGAGCTCGGTGTTCCAGAGGTGGGAATTAAAAAGAAGGAAATGATTTTTAATCAAATCAAATTATTTGGTTTTCACCACTATTAAATAATTTGTATTAAATGATTTTAAATAAATCATATTAAATCATTTTTAATATTTTTTTTTATAAAAATTATTTAAACAAATATTAAATAATTTTTATTAATTAAACAATTTGAACCCTTCAAAATAATAATTTATTTAATTCGTAATAATTTGTATTATTTAATTAAATAATTTGTAAATGATTAATTGTATTTGAATTATTTAATTAAATAACTTAAATTTGAATTAAATTTGTACTATATTGTGTAATTTGAAATATTTCGTTAAAATATTTAAAACATATGCATTATTTATTTTAAATAATTAAACAATATTTTTAATTTAATTTTTTTTTGTATTATTTTTTTTGTGTTATTTAATTTGTTTGTATTATTCATTTTAATTATTTGAATTTTTTGAATTATTATTTTTTTTTAATCATTTGATTGATTTATTTGTATTATTTATTCAAATTATTTGAATTTTTATTTTAATAAATAATACAATTAAATCAATCAAATAATTTTAAAAAAAAGTAATAATTTAAAAAAAAAAAAATTATAATTTAAACAAAATAATTTAATTTAAACAAAATATTTTAATTATTTAGTTTGCACAAATTAATTTAATTATTTTATTAAAAATAATGCCACGAAGTGAATTTACGTTTATTGAACTGATTTACCTGCTTGGTTTCCATAGAAATGTACTCTTTGGCTTGGATTTGCAAATATAGACAATCTGTTCGACAGGTTCCCCTACCTTAATGAACAGAATGCAATCTTTGTAAGGTTGGAATGCTGTCTTCATTCTGCTGGTATTTCAATGGAACGGGCTTCGTAGAAGTAGCTCATTAGTCTTCTTGACACAAGTGCAAAGCCAAGAGATTGTACCTACTGCATACCAACGAGGTTATCAATTACCACGTGAGAACAGGTCGTTCATATAACTTAAAATTGGACATTAACAATTATGCAATAATCTGCTGACTTTTCAATAGATCCGTTCCTTCATTTCCATGGACTCTCCACATAGCATTTCTGCTTGTTCTCTCACGGGTCCTTCCTTCTACAAAACATGTTTTTCAAAGACATAAATTCACTTATTCCTGTTTTGTATGTTTCATGTGTGTACCGCACAAGAGTAGAACCTGCTCCCAACAGTGGAGCCAGTGAGACTGTGTCATCACCAATTGTGGTGTGTTGTGAGGCTAAAGGTAGAGCAGGGGCAACTGATGGGGAGGAGGAATGTGGAGAGGTACCTGGTTATTAAAACCTGATCACTAAACACGGCTAAAGCCATTTCAAGCAACGCTTTGATTCTGAATGGCGGTCTTTCACCAGGGCGTTATACTGGCGTATTTACCACTCTGGAACTTTCCGCAAATACACCATATATCATTTTAATTAACTAATTGTGAAACAACACAAATAAATCAAATAAAATTATCTTGCCCAACCTAGGATTTGAACCCGCTACCTTCGGATCGTAGCTTAGGATCGTTACCACTCGACCACGAAGAGCGTTAATAAAAAAGTCATCTACTTAAAACGACCCTTAACACACCATCAAATAAGAAAAATAACGAATAGTCGTATTTATACAGCGCTGTTTAGTTGTTATCGGGTCACGGGCGCTTTCAAAGAGGATAATGTATACCTAGGTTAGTATTGTAGACTATTAGAAAGATATGTGTTTTTATTTTTTTTAATTTCTCATTGCTGGTTTCAGCCTTCATATTACATGGCAGGACATTCGAAGAAGGATTTTATGAAAAACATCTTCTAGTATGATAATAATTCTAAATGAAGCCACGGGGAATTCCATTAAAAGTAGTTCCATTCAAAATAGTTGTGAATGATGAATACTTGGAGCAGGTCGATGAGTTTGTGTATTTGGAAAGTATGTTTACGAGAGATGGAAAGACTGATAGGGATATTGAAAGAAGGGTGAATGCAAGAAACTCCATTAACGGAGGACTGAACGCGGTTGGCGTAAACAAACCCTGTTGTAGGGCAGTGAGGCATGGAACTGGCAGAGGAAGGATGAAAGTAGACTGAATGCTGTAGAAATGAGATCTCTGAGACGAATGTGTGGTAAAATCATGTATGATCGTGTGAAAATTATTGAGATTCGTAAAGAATGCAAGTTTGATGTAAGCGTAGTGAGCAAGATCAAGAAAGGGACGCTTAGACGGTTTGGGCATGTAGAACGAATTAACGAAGAGAGGAATGTAAGGAGAATATATGACGCGAATGTGAATGGAAGGAGAAGCCGGAGACGTCCGAGGAAGACACGATCAAGTGAATCAAATACTTGAGTCGGGCCATGTCAGTAGTCGGAATAATGGGACGCTGTATGAAAGCGAATGAAGCAAGAAGTGAATGCCAAGATCGAGTTGTTTGGCGGTCCATCCTCTCTGCCTACCCCTACGGGGAAACGGCGTGATGGTTAGTTAGTTAGTCAGTTAGTTGGAAATTCCATGCATAGTGCTTTTTTAAAAGGAGTAACATTATCATCATTTTATTTTATTTATTTTTTATAGAAGACTATTTAAGGTAGGTAAATTAATTTATCATAATATATTACATTGTAAAATATAAGTATATTTTACTATATTCACAGTCCTCCTCACTAGGGATTCCTGTTCCGAGGCGGAATGTAGGTTATTGTGTTGGTGTTACTGATACTTTTCTCAATTTTTATGATTACGTCATATTCATGTTTACTGAGTCACATTTAGATGTTGTTTTTGAACCTTTGTAATATCATGGTATTTTTCATATCACTATATATAATGTACAATGGAATTTGTAGCATGGAATTTATGGATTTTCTGGACAAAATGTGTAATTAATATGTTGAAATGTTTTCCAGATTTGAGGTCCCTGTAGTGTCAGACTGTTGGTCAGTAAGGTACCCAGGTTTTTCTATAAAATTGAATAGAGCGTTTTTAAAAATTTTCTTTACATTTTAAACCACGTACGTAGTTCAAACAATGTTAATAAATCGATAATCTATAAAGTTTTCGCATCTCTGTAAATAAATCTTCGATTAATTGGATCGAATTTAATTGAGCACTAAAACAACCAATGAATAGCTTTACCTTTACGGTTGACGGCTTTGCTACGTGGGGAATCGCGAGAGGCGATGCAGGGCCGGGTCCATAAAAATGGATCGTGATGTCATAAAATGTATCGAAAATTGTTAAAGCGTTTATCTCCAGGCGGCAAGCCGCTTAACCCTAAATCCACGGACTTGTTTGTATGTGAGGAGCTTAAGTGCTTTCGGAGTGTTATAATTTTATAGGGAAGTAACTAATTTTGACTTGATCCGCACGTGTTTAATTGATGGAATACGGATTGGGTATTGGATTTGATTGTCAAACCAGGAAAGGGAGATTTAGAAGTTCCCTTCTCTAAACACATTACAGAATGTGTTATAATTTAGTTCGAACTCCGAACAAGCTAGGAAACTACTAGTCAAAATGAATTGAAACAACTGAAGGAGCTAGTAGCACAACCGTTAAAGGACTCTTTGGAGGTGGTCGATACCCTGGCTGGTAAGACACTTGACTAGGAGTTCGGGAAGCCAAGGATAATATTCCCAGCGACTTACGTCATTTTTATCACAAGTTATGCTTAGTAAAGGGGTATATAGTGTACAATTTAGGGTTATAACGCTACAGCAAATTCACCAATTTCCTTTGTTCTCCTCAGCATTCAATCAATTGTATTTGTCCCAACTCAAATCTTCACACATTTTTTAACTCATTGCCGTCATTTTTTAAATTTTTTTATTAAAAACACAGTCCTAAACTCACTAAAGATTGCTGTTCCGAAGCAGACTGAAGGTTGTTGAGTTGGTGTTACTAATCCTTATATTGTCTATGTTTTCCTCATATTCATGTTTACTTTGCCAAATTTTGAGGATATTTTTGAAGTTTT
Organism: Halesus radiatus; assembly: GCA_022606495.2. Taxonomy (NCBI): domain Eukaryota; kingdom Metazoa; phylum Arthropoda; class Insecta; order Trichoptera; family Limnephilidae; genus Halesus; species Halesus radiatus. The sequence goes on along the minus strand of JAHDVE020006484.1, from coordinate 7,392 downwards.
GTATCTACGTGGTATTTTTAATATCACTTGGAAGAGCATTGTACATTATTGTGACATGGAATTTATTGTTGTACTAGCCAAAAGAAGTATTTAATATTGGAATGTTATGAGTTTTTTGTCTTTGTGGTGTGAGAATGTTGGTCAGTAAAATGCTTAAATTTTCGTTTAAAATTTATTAGTTTTATAATACTGAAAACATTTTTTTTTCTTTTGACCGAGTTGTTACAGGTACTATTATGGTTGTTTTTTGTATACTTTTTTTATATTTTCACGAGCTGCTTTATGTGGCTGTTTGAGACAGATCCCCATCCAATAATCCCATATTCTATGGGTGATTAGCAAAGAGCATAGTATATTTCATATAGATCATTTTTTAAGTATATTGCGTATGTTTCCAAAGAAGAACACGAGCTTCGTGAGTTTTTTTTTGTAATTTTGTTTATGTGGGAGTTCCATCGAGGTTTTTTGTCGATTTCGATATTTTATGATTTAGAGTGTGTGAACAAGAAGTGCCCAACTCAATAGAGAAAGAATTCTCGTATTTGAGTTGGGGAGCAGCGCCATCTAGCGACAGTAGTGAATAAATAAAAGTAATAGAAATAAAAGTACATCAAGAATGTAACATAGATAATGTTCCCTAGCATGTACTAACGCCGAAAAGAAAATGTATATAATAACTCACCAGATATTTCATAGAGACATGTCATTGGTACCAATCCTTGTAATAATTTTCTAAAACATTGTAAACCGTAAACCACTCAATTTTTCCATTAGCTGTTTGTTTAGAAAAATATATGTATTAATTGATAAACTAAAGTTCTTAAAAACTATATATGAAGAAAAAACTTTGAACTGTAAACCAATAATCTATTCAATTGGAATAGAACCCCACCGGGTACAACCCGTAAAAAATAACCGGTTTCCCGTGGCAGTTAATTTTAATACATTTAGTACCCAATTTTAAAATTCATAAACCGTAATGGAACTTTTAAACATGTCTAATGTCTTCGTACAACTCCAAATGGTTTTTATTACTTCGAAATAGTAGAATGCATTGAGGGATTCTTTTATTAGAAACCCAATTTGATGGAAATTGGATGGCATCACTGAGATAAATTATCATTTTCAAAAGTCACAAAAAATTGGTGAACAGTGTAAAGACAGGATGTTTTTTGGTACTTCCTTTAAAATATTTCATTTTCAGGTCCCTAAAAGTGCTTTGAACTCTCGGATATTCTACTTATACAGGTTTTTTGGTCCGTTATATTCCACAGTTCGAAAAATTTACAAAAATTTTTGGGTAATAATAATAATAATAATAATAATAATTGGACCATTTCTATAGCGCCGCTTTTGTGAGAAATCACCTCAGGGGCGCTGTACAAATATTACTTCCTATTCTTATATTATTCTTATATTACGTCTATTCTACGAATTAAGTAATACGAAAACGGTGAATGAAGCAATGACGAAATTTCAAACTTATTCAACCATATCGGGATCAGCGTGTGTGATTATCTACGTGTAAACTGCCATCTTTGGAGGTCATTTCAGAAAATACATCATCTTAAGTAAGAACACTCTCGTCCAGTATCACAGTGCCTCCCTACATCATAGATGGATAGTTTTCCTCAAACCATTGACTTTCTTTTTAATATTAACATTTCATGTCATCGTGCTATATTATGTATATGTATTTTTTCATGTTATATTATTCTTATATTTTAGTCTTTTTTATATGGCAGACAAAGTATTGCACAAACACACCTGTTCCGCTAAATTAAAAACAATAGTATTATTAGTAAACATTTAAAACTGTACTTATTGAAACATTATCAAACACTCGTTTAATTTAAGTTCGGAAATTATATCAGCCTATTTGATGATCGTAATTTCTAGATCGTAACCACCGCCCCAGGAGCCATTCATTGGATAACCAACACCTCTGATGTAGGCCACCCCAAGGCATTCGCTACGGCAGGTGACTTAGCAGGAGTACCCGGGTTCATGAGGTGAGGTTCATCCAGGTAGGTCGGATCGATAAAGGCCTGTTGAGGGAGACCCCTAGACCTCTCCAGCTGAACTCCATTTCATCGCCTTGCGGTGGGAGGGATGGATTTATACGTCTGTTACTCCTGTAAACACAGACCCCCAGATTCCTAACCATCCCTTATACCATTTTCCTTCTCAGAACTTCCTCTGCTAATTTTCCTTAAAAAGACCCTCCACCCAGCGTCCCCAAAGATGACATAGTTCCTAAGAGATCTTATTTTCTTCAGGACACCTTTATGGAGTTAACGTTAAAAAAATTCAAAAGCATATAACATTTCGTGAAAAAGATTTATTGCGTTGTCAGACGTTATCATTCATTTTTAAACTAAAAAAACATACTAACCTTTTGACCAAATGTGACCAAAAATAGCAATGTTTTACGTCGGCCACTAGCCATTTGGTACATCCCCACAATAAAAAAATATTTTATTGAGACCGTAAAAATTCTGTAAGCGTCAGCAAAATATCACCCGTTTTGAAATGTATGTATCTCGGCCAATAAAATCCAGCGCTATCCGGTGTAATAAAATAAAATCTCAACTTTAATCACCCGATAAACTTATCCACTGGTTTCGAAATCACGTCCCGTTTTTAAAGATTTAAGGTGCCGGTGTAAAACTTTAAAAGGGCAGACGGAGTCGCGGATCGATAAATTGCACTTGTGGTCCTCCAATCTCTGACTTCGTACTCGGCTTACCGTAATCCACCGCTGATAGGGGTGTACTAAAAGGTGACAGAATCTATGATTTCCGTGAAGCCGACGAGCAATGTGTATTCAAATTCTTTTCAAAATTCAAATTTGAAAAAATCGGTATAAACCAGAACATCGACGTAAGAAAGTACAGTCCGACATTTTATAAAAACAGGGCGCTATAATCGTTCAAAGGGTTTTAAATGACAACACCGAAATGATAGGAATAGGAAGGATAAAAAGATGAATGTAAGTTTTAAAAAAGTACAATGGTCCAAGTGCATATTTTTTACTTTCCCTCCAGAAATTAGTGACACTTCCCTAAAGTATGTGATTCTAAGACAATTTTATGTTTAAATTTCTTAACCATTTAACGTAGATAATTACATGAAAAGGCGATTTTTGTGTATTTATGAAATTTAAGTATAAAAATAGGCGTGTATTAGATGTAAAATACATATTGACAACAACAATAAAAAACAAAATAAAATGTTACGATGTTTTTCCTCTTGAACAAATTACTAATAAACAGTACAACTCGAATGTGAAGCATAACCTCAAATTTGAATGTATTAACGGTTGTACTTATTTATAATCGGCATTAATCGACATATGTTATTCACAGATCTTTTATAAGCATATTCTAAGTTGGGCACGAGCTTCCTTGCTCAAAATTGTGCTAAACAACTATTGGAAAAGTCAAAAAGCATGGTGTAGCCATAGTTTTAGTTTTAATTTAATTAAATGTCCACAATAGTTTGCGAAGTTATAACAAAAAATCTCAAAATACGAACTGTGGTGAGATTTTTTCATTTGATTTTGTCAAACGAATTTGTCAGCTGAATTCATCAAATGATTTTGTCAAATTAAAAAGTCAAACGAACTTGTCAACTGAAGTTGTGAATTAGATTTGCCATAGTGTTGAAGCTCGGGTAAAGCCTGGTTGTTACCACAATTTTCCATATGAATGACAAACATCAATATGCTGCCAGGAAAAAAACGAAATGTTTAAGAGGTACGAGATTATGCCCTTACAGAAATAAAAATAGGACCCCAATGTCACATTGCGCAAACTCGAAATCAATTTGAAATATCGCGTGTTTTAAGTTAGACATAAAAACATAAATTCCTCTTATACATAGAATTATTATGAATTTTCACCAGTAAAAAAAAATATCTAAATTTTGAAAATGATTTTCTAGCCATAATCCACAATGTCGTTAAAACATAGCTTGCAGTTTTCAATTTACCATTAGAACTCGAATGTATTCTGAAAAGTATGTGCCAAATTAAAAAAAAAAGTTTTTTTTTTAATTTAAAAAACATCTTAACCGCAAAAAAATATTTTAAAAATGTGAGTCTATCTCAAAGAATACCTTGTTTTTGACATCGGTTGCAAAAAAAAACAATGTGAGTCTCAAAAAAATCCCAAGTGACATTCCCTCCATCCCTGTGCTCTTCCCTTCCCTTCACTGTTTCACCCGCACCAAGGACAGGTTCTTCTCATTAATAATCAGATCACGGCAACCCGGGAGCAGGTGTTGCCAGACGCGAGGCGAGACGTAGATTTATGAAAATGTCCACATTTTGTTTTTATACTATGTATCTCAGACGAAACACGTTTTCGGTCAAAATTCTATAAGGAGGTACGTACTTACTGTTTTATGTTTCAAAATGTGATAAACCCTTTACAAATTCTGATCATTTTCGTTTTGAACGAACACGTTTTGATGAATACTTTTATGTAATTTCTATGACTTAATTACAAATTACTTCAACAATCTGAAAAATAATAATAATCATTGAATGATTTGTGTAACGCCGTTTTCGTGAAAAATCGCCTCAGGGCCGTCGTACAAATATTACTTGATAGGGTTTGTCATTATTATGTAAAAACAGATACAGCCGTATACTTATCTGGCAGGTGACCACAGATTAACAGGTTATTGTCTAAAGTTTTAGCTTTGGAAAATATGATTTCGAACGACTTAACCACGTAAAATTGACGTAAAATGTTTTAAATTGTATCCACCTGTATCGCCTTCCGTACAGAATTTCTGGCAAGCAAGGTGCATAGTCGGGAAAATCGACAAATGTGCGCCCAACATTTGCACACAGTTGACATTTGTCACGTGAGAACGGGTCACTTCTACTACTCGTTCTGGTGTTCAACAGTTCCGTTGTGGAATGATCTGCCGGTCTCTGTATTTTCTCCATCCCACGACATGGGTTTCTTTGAGATCCAAGTTCACTCCTTCCTATCCTATAAAAGACCCTCCACATAGCATCCCAAAGATGATATAGGTCTTGAGGACTAAGACTCGACAGAATTCAGGTCAAAACTCAAAACTCATCTCTTCGGACAGTCATATCCATGAATGGTTCAGTTACCTAATAAACAAATAATTTTATTATTCGTAAATGTAAATAATTATTACCAAAAAATCTCAAATAAAATCATGTTTCAAATAAGCACCTACTCTTCTTTTGTCAATAACCTTCTAATGTATATGATACCAGTGACAAATGGGATTTAAACAGTAACTTCAATATCATGCAATGTGCAGATTTTTCTAATATATGTGTCCTGTGCGTGCAGCCATCATTAGTCAAGTCATACCATCTCAGCTCAAAACATTGTAATTTAATTAAGTTTTAATTTGGAGTGCCCTACCAGGTAAGTATGTTTTCTGTATATGTACATAATAAGATTAATCCTAGCAAGTAGTATTTGTACAGCGCCCTTGAGGTGATTTTTCACAAAAACGGTGCTATATAAATCGTCCAAGTATTATTATTATTATTATTATTGAGGGAAATTATTTTCCACAGGGCCTACTATAAAAAATAAAAAAATAAAATTCTCCCCATTCTCATAATTATAAACCGAATATGTTTTTTGTGCAATGATGGAGAACGGATTAGCTAGCAGAGGATGGCCTCGAGGTGCATGGCTGCCAACCCCCAACGCTTATGTACAGGGTATATACTCGGCCATCACAAATTAAAATGCGAAATTTGCCATTTAAAAACCACATCCATTTTTTTTTTTTATTAATAAATAGATAGTAGTTAATTTTAATCATTAATTCAAAATACTTTTGAATAACTTTTAACGCTTTCTCGGGTTAGGAAAAATCAGGAAATATTTGAAAAATTTCTACTACGTTCTATTATTTAGAATATTGAAAAGACACCACTCTACTAATTCCTTCAATTGATCGTTCCATTTACTCCCCGGGCGCCCCCGACATCTTCGTTCTTTCATTTAAGTAGCAAAGATAATGTATTCTTAAGATACCCCTTTTCTCCGTCCATCATCTCTACACGCTCAAGTCATCTGAGTATTTAATTCTTCATATATAATCTGGTTTAAACTAGATATTTAGAAATTTTTAAAAACGTTAAATATTTTACTGATTATTTTAATTTATTGATGAATGGAGAATTTTTTAAGGTAGTATCCGAAATGAAATATTTGGGTATTTAGATTCCAGATTCCATCTCTAAATAGAATATATGTTGTAAAGAAAATCGTCAAAAAAGTCGCACTACTCGAAAGGATAAGAAGATATATCAGTGCAGTGTACAATGCAGTGTACAATGCCATCATTGTTCCTGATTTTAATTATTGTAGCAGTATTTATTTCTTGTCAAAAGAGGAGGATTTTTAAAAAACTAACAGTTTTGCAAAACAAAGCAATGCGAATAATTTTAAGACGAAACATATATTCCAAATTAAAAAAAAATGTCAAGGGATCTAAACGTACTGCCTTTTAAGCATATTATTTACGTAAATGTACTAGTTTTTCTCTTTACAGTGTTTAACGACCAACAAAATTCTGAATTCTTGAGAAAAATTAATAAACATCAACACACACATCACTCTACAACAAGAATAAATGAAATAAGACTTCCCTTTCGAAAGAAAACAAAATCACAAAACTCATTGCTATATAGAGCCATGAAGATATTCCAAGAAATACCGGCCAATGCAAAAGAAGAGGAAAATGTTTTGAAATTTAAGAAGAGAGAAACGAAATAGTTGTAAGTGCAATTTTTAATCTCTTAATTGTATGTAGATATTACGTTCATATTAGAATGCATGTAACCAATGTACGTGTGTTCTATTTTAAGTTAAATAATTAAAAAATAAAATAAAATATATGCATAAAACACTTTTTTCTTAATCTTACAAAGCGTTAAGTCAGAAACAATATTAGAAGCTTTGTTTCTCTGCGAAATAAGTCATAAATCAATAAGAGTTGAAAGTTTTCATAAATCAAAATGTCCCGGAAGAAGTTTATCTACCAACAGGAAACCATTTTCACCGTATTCTTTTACTCTAAATTATTTTGACAAAATTTCGTGCTTAGAATATTAAAACTCGTTTGTTTACCGATGGAAATTTAGAAAATAAAACCGAAAAGGATTCTGCACACTCGTTAGTGATTTAATTTTTTTTTCTTCGAATAGATACTTTGGATGTTAAACTTGTTTAGATTGTGATAAAACATGCTAGATGGGTCATCCGGTGGAAAGCAATCAATGAATCGGTTTAAGAGGAACGGCTGCGCTGCCTATTCCATACATAACTTAATTTTGGATTAAAGGTCAAAATACTCATCCAAACTGAATTATATATTTTT